>JAXCGZ010007666.1:0-117500 GCA_037179515.1 Halocaridina rubra
GGTATTAAACAATATCCCCTCTTTCAACAAGTGAAACGTTGATTTGACAGCAGGATATGCAAAATTCAACGCACTAATTTGGAATCATAATGCTAATTTTTGCCAAAATCCATGAGTGAATAGAAAGTGAAGAAAATGACATATATATGGCAGTTCCTGCAAACTCAGCAGTCTTAACAAGAAAACTAAAAGCTGTGAATGGGGGCTAAAGGTGATCACTATATTCCACTGGGTATATAAAACAGTGCCTTTCCAGCTCTCCTTAAATAAATAAAATATCAGATCTCTCTCTCAATATGTACAAGCACAGCAAAAACGTTTTATCCTAAGTAAATATTATTATTAATAATATTAGCATTATAATTATTATAATAATAATTATTAATATTATCATTACTATAAGTAGTAGCAGTAGTAATAGTAGTAGTTGTAGTAGCAGCAGCAGTAGTGACACCAGTAGCAACTGAGTGTCTACCCAACATGCACCAAATGCAGGGTTTATATTGATAACGATCATGCCATGGTATGAAATAGGGGAGGATTTGTGCATATAAGACATGATGAAGTCCGGGAACAGCTTCTGAAATACTGAAAGATATCTGAAAGGAAGTAACAGATGAGCACGGCCTTCATGGACTTATTGGAGAAGTAATGTCTCACAGGACAGCAAACAAGCCCAATTAGGCACGAGTTGACGTAAGTGACAGAGGGTTCTGGATAAAAGGTCAAAAAGATTACTTTGACATCCAAATTTCTTATCCGCTACACCCAAGCCATTACCATTAAGCACTTGAAAACTGTCCATAAAATCAATGAAAGGGAGAAGATTAGGCAATACTCTGAGGAAATCACAACAATCATTAACTCCATTACTGTTTAAACAATGGTGGGGGATGGGAGAACAAACCAAAATCTCCCACGCAAGACTAGTAGTCATGGGAAAAAAAAAAAAGTTTCTTTAGTGCATGGTTGCAATGCCAAATCTCTTTTTCTTTGCTTAGGTCGTATTGCTTGGCCTTGCTGACACAAGGTAAACAGTATGGTAGAATGCCAAATCTCTTTTTCTTTGCTTAGGTCGTATTGCTTGGCCTTGCTGACACAAGGTAAACAGTATGGTAGAAAATGAAAAGTGTCTAGATTTTTAGAATTAAAAAATATGATTGAAGGCCAGCATAATGATATTTAAAAAAGCTAAGGAAAAATGTGTGCTCAACAGGTTCTCATTTTGTGCTTTACAATCAAATTACTCTAAATAAAGATTTTAGCCATATTGGTAAACTATTCATGCCATGATTATGTGGTTCCTTCAATAAAAAAAAAAAACCAGCATAATACTACTCCTACTAAAAATAATATTATTATTATTAGTAACATCATCATCAACAACATACCAAAAATAAAGTCAAATCTAATAACAGAGTGTTCTTATCAACATGATAACAGCCATTAATGTGGTTTTCAATGTAATCAACATTATCAGTGTTAACGACAATCATCCTAAGTATGTTACTGCATGCTGTCAGTACTGGAAGCTGGGGTGCGCTGCATACGCGAGGGAATAGATTTTGCTTCTACTAAGGGCCGATATAGATAGCATGAATGCGCAGACACAGTACAATGTACTGTGTCAATGTATAGTGGACAAATGCAGGTACTGCATCGCATTTGTGTAGAAAACTTACTGGTATTATCAAGTTTTCTATTCAAAATTCATTAAATGAATTAGAATGGTCGCTTTCTCTTTCTCATCAAGCATTCTCTTTGAATTCATTAATATCATAAGAGATATGTTCTCTCTCTCTTTCTCTCTCCACAAGTTGAACTAAGGTCACTAGTAGGATTTTCATAATTGCACATTATGAAGTCTAAATCTTGTAAATATGCTGTTCCACCACTAGGTCTCCTTAAGCATATTCAAGCAATCAAAAGTTCACGAATTCAAAAATATTGCACAATTTTAAGTATTTTTCTTTACTATACTGCAATTAGCCTCCATTCACAAGGAAAGGTGGATTCGCCATTTGCATGGAAAGTGGATACAGACAGGTTGAACTTGATATTAAATTGGATGCCCTTCCTAATGCCCTGCGGCTGGATCGAACTCGCTTGTCTGGCTCGTCACTTTCCGACATGCGAGCTCTGCCACAGAGATACCGTTGCCCGAGGAAAAAATCACGCAAAAATGCTAATCAACACTTTCCCCTAAAACTGATACCGATGTCTTAATATTTCATACAAATATCAATGCAAAACAAAACATATAGAACGTGTGAACCATCTTAAAAATAAATGCATACCATGCACTGCGACATGCAAAAGAGTTGAGCAAAAAGTGGCACAGCGGGTTATCTTGAAACCAGAAATGCCTGTTTACGATACTGGTTTATAATAACAGTACTAATAATAATAATAATATTAGTAATAATAATAATTTGGAGAATAAAATACATAAGGCCATAAGAGATCTGGTACCTCATATTTTTTAGTGCTCTTCCAATATGTGATCTACAATAAACATTCACATTCCAACCTAACCTAACCTGATCATGGAATGGTATATCATAGAATGTCAGTAGAGTCCATGGTGGAAGAGCACCTTTTTTATTTCTTACAACATAAAATTAAATATGACAAACATGTCAATACAAAAATACATTATAGCCTACTTAGAAAACAGTAGTACACGAATGGTAGTTATCTCTTACTAAAAATTTTAGGAAAGACCAACAACAAATAATTATTAAGGGTCGTTGATCTTTGTGCCCGAATATTCCTAACATATCCCTCAACAGGATATGCCGCTGCAAGCCGACCACAATGCAAAATATCAACGACAAAAGGGGGAACAATTTGACTTGATTAAATGTATGAGAAATACGTTATGAACACAACCCACACAAAACTGAAAGACTGGCTGCTTGCATGCATTGAGTAAAGGGTTAATGAAATTCTTCATAATAATAATTATAAAATAATTAACAACAATAACAATAATAATAATAAAATAATAATACATATATAATAACAGTTACGTATATTAAAGATCGAAGCTTGAAATGAAACTCTAAATGCAAACATGTGTATATATATATATATATATATATATATATATATATATATATATATATATATATATATATATATATATAGTGTTCCCCCCCTTATCGCAGTAGTTCGGTTCCGGGACCCAGCGCGAACCAGGAAAACAGCGAAGTAGGATCAGCCTTTAAAAAAATAAAAAAATAAATACAATAAAATAAAATAAATAAATAAATAAATTTAGATGATTATGACACCAGGAGAGGCCAAAAGTGATCAAATAAAACGGCCTTTATCAGGCTGTAAAGAGAAACAGAGATGGAGAATGTAATGACCTGTCAGATGTGAAGGGATTATAAAAGATGTGTAATGAATATCCAGCTCTCTGCTGGGTTTACTATACCTCTGCATTACTTTCATGATGTCTATTCTAAAAATTCTCCTTAGATCTTTATTATTATTATTGGCAACAATAATTTTCCTTTGATGATGATTGGGGAGATTATTATTATCATTATTATTATCATCATCATTATTACTACGAATACGTAATTAAACCATTATTTTTACTATAAATAATGTAGTTTTGGTTGAATGAACAAGAGTTACTTAAAGATTCTCTCCCTCTCCAACATTCTATTCTACCCAACCCCCTACACTCTCTTTGTCCCAGCCAACTAGGGAGGGGCACTTTACACAGTTATTAAAAGTAAATAAACCAACAGATGTACAAACAACGATGAGCCCTTAATAATAACAATAATGATGATGATAATAATCTCCACACTCATCATCAAAGGAAAATTATAGTTGCCAATGATAATAATAATAATAATAATAAGATCTAAGCAGGATTATTGGAATAGACATCATGAAAGTAATGCAGAGGTATATTAAAACTCAGCAGAGAGCTGGATATTCATTACACATCTTTTTTTTTTATAATCCCTTCACATCTGACAGGTCATTACACTCTCCATCTGTTTCTCTTTACAACCTGATAAAGTCTGTTTTATTTTATAATTTTTTGGCCCATCCTGGTGCCACAATAATCTAAAATAAAAAACAAAAAAACAACAACAACGACCTGCGATACAGTGAGAACGCGAATAATAAACGGGGGAACACTGTATATATATATATATATATATATATATATATATATATATATATATATATATATATATATATATATATATATATATATATATATATATATATACACCTTGTTCCTTTTATACGCGATTTTTTTATATGCGAAATTGCAATAACGCCCCCAAAAAATAATAGTAAAAAACTCGGAATTCGCGAATAATGCCCCCCCCCATTTTTTTTAAAATTTTAATTAATTTTTTTTTTAATTATTGTGACACCAGGATGGACCAAAAAATTATAAAATAAAACAGCCTTTATCAGGCTGTAAAGAGAAACAGATGGAGAGTGTAATGACCTGTCAAATGTAAAGGGATTATAAAAGATGTGTAATGAATATCCAGCTCTCTGCTGGGTTTTAATATACCTCTGCATTACTCTCATGATGTCTATTTCAAAAATTCTCCTTAGATCTTATTATTATCATTATTATTCTTATCAATAATTTTCCTTTGATGATGATTGTGGGGATTATTATTATTATTAATATCATTATTATTACGAATTTGTAATTAAACCATTATTTTTACAATAAATAATGTAGTTTTGGTTGAATGAACAAGAGTTAATTAAAGATCTCTCGCTCTCTCTCCAACATTCTATTCTACCGAATAGGGTGGGTGTATATATAATGTATAATGATGATCTTTTCTTATCGTAATCCTCTTTGTACTAGTGGAAGAAGCCTCCGCGGGCGCTTATTTACTATATTAAAAAAAATTAATAGAGTAAATAAGCGCCCACAGAGGCTTCTTCCACCAGTACAAAGAGGATTACGATAAGAAAAGATCATCATCATTATACATTATATATACACCCACCCTATATCTGTCATATGTCTATCTAATCTACATTTGAAGGTGTCTAAGTAATACAATTCAGAATCTGAATTCCAGATCAAAACTTAGCATGAGGGTCTGCCCCTCTCTTTTTTCTCTCTTACTTTATTTATTTTTCGTGCTTTTCCCTCCAATTCCCTTATATCCTTAATCCCCTCCTATCCTATCCCATCCTATATATATATATATATATATATATATATATATATATATATATATATATATATATATATATATATATATATATATATATATATAGTGTTACCCCGCTGTATCGCGCTTCTTGGTTCGCGGTCTCACTCTATCGCATTTTTTTTTTGGATAAATTATTATTTTATTTTATGGGTATACGCAAAAATATTAAAATATTGACAAATTTTTTTTTCAGTATTTTCATTTTTTTTATTGAAAAAAAAATTTCATTATTTAATTGATAAAAAAAAAACTATTTCCCAGCCTACGAATAATAAAACAGTAAAAAGATAGTAAAACATAAACTTAGATATACGTACGTACAGTATAACTCACAGTACAGGGCACTGCATCATGCAAAACAGTGTCCGATAGCGTACAATGTATTGGGGTCACAGCTACGTGAGGTAGCATATATATTCATATTTCCAGTAGTTTCATGATTTTATTGATAAAAAAAACGTATTTCTTAGCCTAAAAATAATAAAACAGCAAAAAATAGTAAACAGTATTGCACCAAGTAAAATACGATACCGGTGTCAGTGTTTCGGAAAACGCAAAGGCTTTCACCTACGTGACCTAGTGAATATAAAAATTTTCATTATTTTATTGATAAAACAAGTATTTCCTAGCCTAAGAATAATAAAACAGTAAAAAATAATTAAAAAAAACATATAAAGTACTAAAAGTACTTTTACCATGTAAAATACGATACCGCTATCAACGTTTCGGAAAAGGAAAAGGCTCTCACCCACGTGACCTAGTGAATATTAAAATTTTCATTATTTTATTGATAAAACAAGTATTTCCTAGCCTAAGAATAATAAAACAGTAAAAAATAATAAAAAACATAAAGTACTAGCAGTATTTCACCATGTAAAATACGATACCGCTATCAACGTTTCGGAAACGAAAAGGCTCTCACCTACGTGAGATAGTTCATGGAATGCTATTGGCTGAAAGGTCGGGAGACAACGAATCACAGAATTGTTTTTCAATATGTTCTGTATCATGGGGTCTGATTGGCTTTTTCATTGCAGATTGCTTTTCCCTCCAATTTCCAATGTGCCGCCTCACTCGCTCAGCTCAGTCTAACTCAAGTGTACGCCGTTCTCGTTGTGCTTGTTAATACGTTTTGCTTGTGATTGTGTTTTCACGAGTAATTTAACCTTTGCAATGCCTCCCAAATGTCCCTCACCTTCTAAGGCTTCTGGTAGTCAGCCTAAGCGGCAAAGGAAAATGTTAACCATTGTAGATAAAGTTAAACTCTTAGATATGTTGAAAGAAGGAAAAAGGTTTGTGGATGTCGGCCGCTATTTTGGCCTCAATGAATCTACTGAGCGCTACATAAAAAAGGACGAGGCAAAGATCAGGAAAACAGCGAGCATTTCTTTTGATAAATCAGCAAAGAGGGTCGTAACATCCTGCAATAAGGCAGTAGTGCGCATGGAAGCTGCTTTGGCCCTGTAGATTGCTGATTGCAGAAAGAAAAGCATCAGCTTAGACACCAATATCATACAAACAAAAGTGAAGAAGCTGTACGAGACATTCGCTGCAAATGAACCTGATGATGACAGTGGCAACCGTGGAGAGGAGGAGAGAGAAGAAGATATCGACGACCCACAACCAAGACCCTCCAGCAATTCTCCATCGAGGATACAACCGTTTGTTGCTAGCAAGGGATGGTTCTTCAAATTTCAAAAACGCTATGGCCTAAAAAGCGTTTCAGTGCATGGCAAAGCTAGCTCTGCAGATACAGCTGCTGCAAAAAATTACGTCACAAACGACTTCAAGAATATTATCGCCGAAGGGGAATATGTTCCTGAGCAAGTCTTCAACATGGATGAGACTGGGTTATTTTGGAAGAGAATGCCATCTTGCACTTTTCTCTTCAAGGACGAAGCTAAAGCCCCGGGATTT
Source organism: Halocaridina rubra (assembly GCA_037179515.1). NCBI lineage: Eukaryota > Metazoa > Arthropoda > Malacostraca > Decapoda > Atyidae > Halocaridina > Halocaridina rubra. The sequence goes on from JAXCGZ010007666.1 coordinate 7,143, forward strand.
AAAGCGCACAAAGATCGCGTTACCCTCATCATGCGCTGGAAAGCTGTGGGCTTCGTGTTAAAGCCCGGGCTTATCTACAAGTCAAAGAACCCTAGGGCGTTGAAGAACAAAAATAAGAATCTGCTGCCAGTGTATTGGATGCATAACCCTAAGGCATGGATCACGAAAAGCCTCTCATCATACTGGTTTCACCAATGCTTTATCCCTCAGGTAAAACTTTATCTTATGGAAAAAGGCCTTGAATTTAAAGTCCTTCTTTTGATGGATAATGCTGGTGGCCACGCAACCAATCTCCAATATGAAGGTGTTCAAGTTGAGTTCCTGCCACCGAATACGACGTCACTGATTCAGCCTATGGATCAAGGCGTTATTCGTGCGTTCAAGGCCCTCTACACACGAAATGCCCTGGCAAACCTAGTTGAATCCATGGATTCGGACAAAGAATTCTCATTGAAGACTTACTGGCGTAATTACACGATTGCCACATGCCTACAAAATATTTAGAAAGCAATCAAAGAGATGAAGTCGGCCACAATCAATGCCAGCTGGAAGAAATTGTGGCCAGAAGTCATCCACGACTACAAGGGATTTGCTCCTGACGAAGTGCAGAAGTCGGCAGTTGCGTACACTGTGAAGTTGGCTGCATTGCTAGGAGGAGGCGGCTTTAAAGATATGACTCCCAAAGATGTGAATTAACTGATTGACTGCCACTCGCAGCCTTTGACTGATGAAGACTTGGATGAAATGACGAAATCAGTGAGTGAAGAAGAGGAAGAACTTGAAACGCACGAAGAAATTGAAGAACCTGGCCTTACACTCGAACGTTTGGCAGCCATATATGAACATTTTAAAGCACTCCAACAACTCTCGCATGAATATGACGATAACATGGTTCGTTCGGTGACCTGTAATTTTCTCGGCTATGCCATGATTCCTTACCATACCATCTTCCAACAAATGAAGACACAGCGACAGCAACTCCCCATTACCATGTTCTTCTCCCCAAAAAAGCAGCCGTAAAGCTATTATTGGCTGCGAAATAATTTCCTCCGGGGTCAAGAAATATGATCATCACCTCATTCACAGTAAGTTTACCTATCACGTACATATGCATGTCACGTCATCATCACCTCATTCACCGTAATTTTATCTATCACTTTCATAAAAATTTACGTTGCTTGCTGTTATTTATAATGTAAAGGGCGTTTTTTTAACAGTGCATTGAGGGTTTATACAGTACGTAAATGTAAAAATAATTGTAAAATACCTATATATATGAGTATGTCATGTAATTACCACTTCATTTACCTTACTTTTATCTATCACTTTCATATAAATTTACGTTGCATTCTGTTATTTATGAAGTAAAGGGTGGTATGTTAACAGTACAGGGAGGGTTTATAGAGTGTAAACGTAAAAATAAATTAAAATATCTATGTACATATAGGCTGATCCTACTCTGCGGTTTTCCTGTCTTGCGCCAGGTCCCACCCGAACTACCGCAATAAGGGGGGGAACACTGTATGCAAAAATATTAAAATATTAAAAAAAAAAAAAAATCCTCGTATTTTCATTTTTTTTTATTGAAAAAACATATTTCATTATCTAATTGATAAAAAAAAATTATTTTCCAGCCTACGAATAATAAAACAGTAAAAAATAGTAAAAAACATAATATTAAGTATACGTACATATAGCATAACTCACAGTATTGCATCATGCGAAATAGTGTCCGATAGCACACGATGTATTGAGGTCGCAGCTACGTGAGCTAGCATATATATTTATATTTCCAGAAGTTTCATGATTTTATTGATAAAAAACTTATTTCTTAGCCTAAGAGTAATAAAACAGTAAAAAATAGTAAAAAATATAAATACTAACAGTATTGCAACATGTAAAATACGATACCGCTATCAGCGTTTCGGACAAAGGCTCGTTCAGTCTAACTCACGTGTGAGCCGTTCACGTTGTTTATTAATACGTTTTGCTTGTGATTTTTTTACTCGCATATTTTAACCTTTGTAATGCCTCCCAAGCATCCTTCATCTTCTAAGGATTCTTGTAGTTAGCCTAAGCGGCAAAGGAAAATGTTAACCATAACAGATAAGGTAAGTTTACCTATCACGTACATATAAATTTATGTTGCATGCGGTTATTTATAAAGCAAAGGGAGGTTTTTTAACAGTGCAGGGAGGGTTTATACAGTAAACGTAAAAATAATTGTAAAATACCTATGTACATGAGTATATCATAAAAATTTACGCTTGCATGCTGTTATTTATGAAGTAAAGGGTGGTTTCTTAACAGTACAGGGAGGGATTATACAGTTTATACGGTGTAAACGTAAAAATAAATAAAAATATCTATGTACAAATAGGCTGATCCTACTCCGTGATTTTCCTGTCTTGCGCCGGGTCCCGGAACCGAACCCTCGCGATAATGGAAGGAACACTGTATATATATATATATATATATATATATATATATATATATATATATATATATATATATATATATATATATATCCTCTTAGGAAGCATCCATTATCCCCTGAAGACTACAAATTCCTTAAATCACCCTGCTAATAAATACAATAATCTCCAGTTCTTAACAGTCCCTCATATCTAAATATAGCATCCATTCTGGAAATAAAGAGCACACCTCTTATATATAATAATAAATAAATATGAAAATAAATACACTAAATATATAAATTAATAAATAATAATAATAATGGAGGAAAAGGTGTAGGAGAACTGAAAAACAAGACACTATGTATGATGAGTCAATTTTATCCAGAAATAATCTCAATATAAATCATGAAAGCATGCAAGTATGTCGTCATGAAACTCATATTTAGTAATACTATCAGCATGCCAACGTGCTTAGAAAACAAAAAAAAGTAAATAAAATAAGCCCTCAAGACCTGTTGTGAACTATAGAACTATTCCTGACATCGAAGTGCTATAGCTAAAGTCAGGTAATGTTAGTAAATTTACACTTCTCAAGCCTTTTATCAAGCAACGTGCAGAGGTTCCTCCTCTGTTATGATACCCGTTGGTGGTACTCTTTTTATTTTTTATAAACATTAGTATCATGTTTAATATTTAGTCAGCAGTTATTATTGAACAGTCGAGAGAGAATGCCAGGTCACCTTGACTCACAAGGAGTGATAAAAAAGATTAGCTTCAAAATCTTTTTATCGATAAGCTTCCAATTAAAGAAACAAAGTCTAGTTCCCTTCCCTAAATATGTATATCACGTTACATTATCGCAGCATGATGATATGAAAGCACTAAAATCACAAAGTGCTTGGAAAAGAAATTGTCTTAACTTGATAACGATAAAGCTCATTAAGGCAAACAAAAATGTTATCAGCAGGTGCAAGTCAATCTCTACCCACTGTACTTTAAAATAAATAAATACAAAAATATAAGAACAAAATATTACACTTATTTGCTGTGAGAGAGAGAGAGAGAGAGAGAGAGAGAGAGAGAGAGAGAGAGAGAGAGAGAGAGAGAGAGAGAGAGAGAACAATTCCCTAAAAGAAATCTATGTTAATGAAGACACTTTTCAACTGATCATGACAATACATTACTCTTTGACCCACGTCAGTCATGATAAACTACTACCCGCCGCAAATAACATATATATCTTTTATCTGTGATATTACCTCATTTGGTGGTATTAGTTTATCAGGGTTATGACTTGTATATATATAACACAATGCTATGATATCTCACATCTTTAGAATTTATCGTGCACAGGTGACAACAGGTGAAGTGTTTTCAGTGCTTAAATATCCGGGTAGTGAACAGGTATATGAAAACAGACAGTGCATGTAACTGTGAACAAAAAAGGACTAAGGTGTGAAAACAAGAAGAAACAAATCACTGTCAACTCTCAAATGAATCACAGCAAGGAAATGAAAATGAGGCATCCCTTCTGCATCATCGCCTTAACAATCTTTGTCATCTTGGGAACATATCCAACACATGGATGGAAACTACCTCATAGAATTCCTCCATTTAGTAGGACCATAGGATCACTGGAAGCCCCTTACATCACATATCAGAAGAAACCGAGCAAAGAGATAGGAAAGCAGTTACAGAAAAATGCCCTAGGGATCTCAGAACAATGTTACGAAACAGGAGAGAGGAACCACGCGACTACAATTGAAGGCCATATTGAACCATCCCATCTTAGAGGTCTTGAAAAAACCCTAAAGAGGATAGCAGACATGAGTCACGAAGGACAGAAAGTGGATAAAGAAATACCACCATCTTTACAAAGACTTTTAGACAGAGAAGCAGAAAAACAACGACGATATTTAAAAAAAACTAGTAAAATATTCTTCTGTCCAAAAGGTAGGTCCAAATATGTCACGAGTTTAAAATTTTCAGTACGATTTAATTTTAATAAGTTCTCTCCTTAACAGAAAGTGAATACCAACTTCAGTGGTGTTGGCTGCATCTAAATCTCTTAAGTAAATGCTATGCTATGATGATATCTTTGTCAATATTCTCTAAACAAATCACAAGATGTAAATAAGTTTTTTGAGTCTACACAGAAGTGTAGCAGATATAAAACCAAGAAAATTACAGATACTCAGATCAAAAAATGTACATCAAACATACAATTAATGAAATGTACATCAAACATACAAATAATGAAATGTACAAATGGGTTTTGCTTAAAGATATTACGATTATCTATATAAATATAACCAAGTAAGCACATTACCAGACTTCTAATTACTAAGGCAAGGCACTACCAACTACACAGAAGGTTAAAAGGAAACAGACCATATAGCTTTTATCTTATATACAGTACTAGTATACTAGTACAGTAATCCCTCGCTATTTCGCGGTTCACCTATCGCAAATTCAGTGCATCGTTTTTTTTTTTTTTTTTTTTAAATAAAAAAAAAATACAAAATAAAGATTGTGACACCAGGATGGGCCAAAAAATGATAAAATAAAACAGCCTTTATCAGGCTGTAGAGAGAAACAGAGAAGGAGAGTGTAATGACCTGTCAGATGTGAAGGGATTATAAAGATGTGTAATATCCAGTTCTCTGCTGGGTTTCAATGTACCTCTGCATTACTTTCATAATGTCTATTCCAATAATTCTCCTTAGATATTATTATTATTATTATTATTGGAGACAATAATTTTCCTTTGATGATGATTGTGGAGATTATTATCATTATTATTGTTATTATTATTATCATTAAGGGCTCATCACTGTTGTACATGTTGGTTTATTTACTTTAATAACTGTGTACAGTGCCCCTCCCTGCTTGGCTGGGACAAAGAGTGTGGGGGGTTGGGTAGAATAGAATGTTAGAGAGAGAGAGAGAGAGAGAGAGAGAGAGAGAGAGAGAGAGAGAGAGAGAGAGAGAGAGAGAGAGGAGAGAGAGAGAGAGAGAGAGAGAGAGAGAGAGAGAGAGAGAGAGAATCTTTAATTAACTCTTGTTCATTCAACCAAAACTATATTATTTATTGTAAAAATAATGGTTTAATTACAAATTCGTAATAATAATAATAATCTCCACAATCATCATCAAAGGAAAATTATTGTTGCCAATAATAATAATAATAATAATAATATCTAAGGAGAATTTTTGCAATAGACAACATGAAAGTAATGCAGAGGTATATTAAAACCCAACAGAGAATTGGATATTCATTACACATCTTTTATATTCCCTTCACATCTAACAGGTCATTACACTCGCCATCTCGGTTTCTCTTTACAGCCTGATAAAGGCTGTTTTATTTTATCATTTTTTGGCCCGTCCTGGTGTCATAATAATTATAAAAAAAAAAATATATATATATATTTTTCTTTTAAGGTCTTCCTACTTCGCGGAAATTCACCTATCGCGGCCGGTCGCGGAACCGAACCCCCGCGATAAACGAGGGGTTACTGAATAGCAGACATAAGCTCTAAGGTCTGTTTACTCTTAACCTCCTGCGGTGTAGTTGGTAGCGCCTCGGCTTAGTAATTATAAGTCCCAGGTTCAAGTCCTGGTTGGGGTAAAAATGATTCTATATAAACATGTACATCATAACCACATAGGAGTGATTAATTGTCAGAGTTTATTAATTAAACAATTAAATGAAACTTTGCTGACTAAATTAAGACAATCTTTTCCGGTTCTCTCACTTGGCCTGATTAGGAAGAACTGCTTCTTTGTACTGCCTGTCAATCTGATTAAGACGATTATTTCTATTAACTATCAGTTGACCTGCTTATGATGCTCTTTGTAATCCACTATCTATTGGCCTGAGGATGAGGTCGCTTCCATCACTATTCATAGAGTTAATTACGATAATCCATTCTTTTCACTATCTCTTGATCTGAGTATGATGATAGTTTTAATTCACTATCTACTGATCTGATTACAACAATCTTTTTCTCAATATCTGAGAACCTGATTATGAAACTTATTTCCATTTACTATTTGCTGACCTGTTTATGACAATTGTGTTTATTCATAATCTGCTTTGATCTAATTATGAAGATCGATTCTAATCAATCTGTTAAGCTGCTTGTGAGGATCATTTCTACTTCACTAGCTGTTGGGCCGATTATGAAAATCACTTCCTGTCACTGTCTGTCTACCGGATTATGATAGTCACTTCTAATCATGATTTGACGATATGATTATGATGATCAATTCTAATCTCTGTTGATATAGATATGATAGTACACTACAGAAATAAGACTATGAAAAAAAAGAGGTTAAATATATTCTGAATTTCTAGATACAGTATACAAGAAATAAGTAAAAAGGAAAGCCTGATCACTATCGATAGAGTTGATATATAAATATGTTAAGGAAAATTTCTCCCATAATCCCTTGACTTCTATGAGGGCATATGAAATCTTAACAGAATACAGTAATCCCTCACTATATTGCGGTTCACCTTCCGCAGATTCAGTGCATCGCAAGTTTTTATGGCGAGCATATGTATTTTATATCGCAGATTTTCTGGGTATATCGCAGGAATCCACGATATGTGGAAATATTAAAATTTCCATTATTTTATTGATAAAAAAAGTATTTCCTACCTAAGAATAATAACACAGTAAATAATAGTAATAAACATAAACTTAAACATGTAACTCTCAGTATTGCACCAAATAAAATACGATACCGATACGGTATGTGCTGCGTGGATATCTGCGTCTTTGAAAACACAAAGGGTCGCACCTACATAAGATAGTACACGGGATGATATTGACTGATGGATGGGAGACGCTTAAGCACAGAATTGCGTTCTGTATCCTGGGGTCTGATTGGCTTTTTGATTGAAGCTTGATTCTTCCAGCATCTTCCCTTGTTTCGCCTCACCCATTCAGTTATTATATGTGCTCCATTCGCGCTGTCATCGGCTGTGCAGTATGTAAACGTCATCATTACTGTACACCCCTCTCTGCTCTCACATGTTAGTCTCGTAAAGTTACTGTATTATCATTACTGTTATTATAATTATAATGTGTTATAATTATAGGTATTATTTTTGTACAGTACGTATAGGTTATTCACAGTAAACTTACCTATCATTCTCATAAAGCTTTATGTGTGCGTGCTGTTATTTTTGATGATGATGATATTCTCCCTTGAGGGTGACCGGACCTTCCCTTTTTGGCCCGCAGGTGGGGTGTTATTTATGGTAAACTTACCTGTTACACTCATATAACTTTACGCTTGCGAGCTGTTAATAATAAAGTAAAGAGTAAGTTGTTAACAGTGCAGGGAGAGTTCATAAAGGTAAAAATAAATGTAAAATATGGTGCTGCTACTTCGCAGATTTTCACCTATCACGGGTGGTCCCGGAACTTAACACCCATGATAAACTAGGGATTAGACAACTAGTGAAGACATGCGACCCCATATGAAAATGGGAACGCAAATAGAGGAAGAAGAAGAAGACTGTACAGGCAAACGAAATATTGTTTTTTCTCTTTTTCAGCTGAGGATATTTACCCCTGCATCTGCGATAGCTCCACAATTACCTTCAACTGCACTGCCATGGGAAACTTCACTTTCATACAGGAGATTTTCAATACAGTGACATTTCCACAAAAGAAGTAAGAATATTTTATAAACCCTTATCCTATATTAGCATACACACACAAATAATACAATATATATATATATATATATATATATATATATATATATATATATATATATATATATATATATATATATATATATATATATATATATTATATATATATATATATATATATATATATATATGAATTACTACATGAGAAGAATGCTTTCACATACCCTTATCCCATTTTAAAAGAAGAGGTATTTTACCACGTAAATATTGTATATTATTCGGTTTTTCTCTTTTGTAAAGTTTTTTATATCAGCCAGCAACTACTTTCGGAATGAAGATTAAAAAATAGGTAGCTTTTCTCCAAAGTAAGTAAGGAAGTTGATCTTATTTAAAAAGGTGGTTTTCCTTAAAAAAATAAAAAGGAAGAAAAAACTAAAACTTTCTCAGATGACGTTAAGGGAATCCCTCCAAATAAAAGGGTGGACTATATGTAAGTGGTAATATTTGGGCTAAATACATAATAGGCATTAGTATGGCGTATTAAACAATGAATTGGCTGCAGGGAAGCGTATCATTGCTTGTGGACATTTGTGAGGGATTATTTTTGTTTGATCCATTCTTCTGTCCCACCCGTTTTCCATAAGCTTCTGTCATTCTAACTATATTTCTGGTACTGAATGCACTATACATAATCCTGTATAAAGCTTTTGGACTCAACCAAGTAACTTCTTATTTTTACCAAAACTATTTTAATATCAAAACTTGTAATTTCGATTGCATTATGCCATGCATAATCTCTTAAAAGAGTTTGGTGTCAACCCTTGTTTGCTCAGAAATTATTTATATCTTTTTTAAGTTATAATTAAATAGTCAAAACCGAAAATTTGCTCACGAAATTTATGGATCATAGGTATAATTCGGACCAGAACCTCGACAGGGGTTCTGTTAGAGAGGGTTAGTAAGGCATTAGGTTAAAGTTAGGTTTGATTCAAATCAGGCCTGGTTAGGGATAGTACAGACCCTGGAAGAGCAACTCTCACCAGCCACTATTAGCATTGGCAAATCAATAATCCACCTTTCATATTCACTCAGGCTATTAGATGACCAGGTGAGACAGCAGCAATTAAAAGACAATTAAATGCTACTAATATATTCTCTGTGGACAAAGCAAAAGCAGAATATGGTGCAAAAACATTAAATATCTCTACATAATGGATAAAATTGGTCCTTCTATAAATTGCATATTTCCATACACCAAAGCCATTCAGAACGTAGCTGTATTCACACTACCAATCGCAGCTGAAAGGATAATCGCAGCACTCTACAAGGAGATTCTTAGATTAAAACATTGGCAGACATGAGGGTAATGATTTCTCAGTCCGTTAACTGAGATGTGATATCAACATCTACATTAGCTTACATTTCCATAGATATCATGATATCTTACATCTCTACTACAAAAAGAAAAAAAACTGACAATTCTCTAAACTACAGTCTGCTACATGAAAGCTCTAAATGATTCTTTAATTGTGCTTCTAAAACCTAAAATTCACGATTACTAAATTGTAAGCATCATACTATAAGAGTCAGTTGCCTATTGAATAGCAAAGTCTAGTTATAGAGGAATATAGATAAAACGTATTCACGGCATTCCAAACAAAAAGAAAAAAATCAATCAATAAACATAGTAAACAAAATAGGCAATCAACTACTCTTCAAGAAGGCCTCCATTGTGTGTTCAGTGGATATATCACAAACTCAAAAGAGCTTTATATCATATGCACTTTTAACATCCAATATGAATGATCAAAGATTTGATTTTGGATAGTATCTTATATAAATTTCCTTTTTAATTTTCATATTCAATGTCTCTCTTTTAAATATGATCCAAAACTATCAAATAACAATAACAAAGAGAAAACATTTCACTCTAATAGAAAAAAAATTAAATGAAAGATATTTTGTAAAAGCCGTGAATATTGCAAATTGAACAAGATCAGCTAAGTTATCTAAAAATTCAGGTTACTATTGTAACTACTACTGCTATTTAATTATAAAAATATAGACTCCTGCAACAAGTACTAATAATGAAATAATTTATATTAAATAAGATAGAAAGAATTTGCAGACAATGTACACATTAGAACCACGATTTTCAAGTCTCCATTAAGCTTCATAGCTTGCGTGACAACAGACTTGTACATTTCCCTTTTTCCATGTTTAGTTTCGTCACGTTCATCATGAGAGGAATGGGTCAAGGAGACGATAATGAGAACACCCTCTGGAGCAACATCTTTGGCTCGGTGTCTTTCCAAGAGATACTCATCGAAAACACGCAAGTGGTAGATGTGCAAGACAATGCTTTCGCAGGCAGTGAAGCCACTCTAAAAGTCATACAAATGCAGCACAACACCAAACTTCGGATCTTTCCCTTCCACAGAGTAAGACTAATATATTAACAATACTGAAACATTAACAGATCTCTCATTTACAGAAAGTATGACAAATATGAAGTTAACAATACAACACAGAACTTTCCTTCAGAGCAGTAAGACATGTATGAACTCAGTAAAAAATTATCAACAGATACATTACATTTCTAGTTAGGTAATATACAAGAACGCCTTATGATATCCAGTCCCAATAAATAAAGAATGTCTGACTTACAAATATTACTGATACCATACATAAAAAAACACTTGTGTGCTGGAAGCTATTAGAGTTAGTAATGAAGTCAATAATGTTCATGGATCTGAGAAACAACAGCCTTGTCCAAATCTGCTGACAATGAGTTGATACTCTGCTATAAAGTGATTGTTAATTCCTAGTTTGCCTTTAACACCTCACCCAGGTGTGTATATAAATCATCACTTTCTAAATTAGTTCTACGAACTTTCATACGCACGAAAGATTTCACATACCAACCCACTTCTGCTTTCCATTTCAGCTCTATCAATTTGGTCAACTGGAAGAACTCTTACTAGGGTATGGAAGCATACAAGAGGTGCAAAATCTCCAAAACGTTGCAAAATTACATACAATATATCTCAATTTCAACAAAATTGATCAGCTGTTACCTAAGACCTTTGCCAACCTACCTATGCTTGCAGTAAGAACCTTTTTGCCTTCTGAATGATTTATTAAATTAAAAAACATAGAGCGAGCTTTTCTAATTAAGAATTCATATCAGGCATCAGACACTATTCAAGAATATGTCTTACATGATCAGAGGTATTGAATACAAAAATACTGATTTGCTACAGGCATACCTGGAGCTGAATATGAACGAAATAGTAATAAAAATGAGCAAGTTAGCAGATGATGGCATGATAATGTACAGGAAGGGGAATTATATATGTGAAGTAGTGCGTGTGTGCGAGAGAGAGAATTTTAAGGAACCTTCATTATCATTATTATTATTATTATTAGTAGTAGTAGTATTACAAGGCTTATCTTTCCTAGACATTGCCCTGAAAAATTTAATTACAAAAAAAAGAGTAAATAATTAATTCTAAGTATACAGGTTTGATACAATTCGTGGTCCCTTTTTCTAGGTCTTGGATTTGGGCTTTAATAACCTACAGACCATCGTAGCAGACGACATGATGTTTGCATCACACGACGCCTTTATCTACTTAGATGAGAATCTCCTCACGAATATGGACGATCAAGCCTTCAGCGGAGCTCTCCCCAGCCTCCTCGATGTATCAAATAACTTACTCACATCTTTCAATATGGCTCTCTTCAAGGTACAATCAAAATAGGCTATGCAAAGTATGGGTTGAGACACACCCGGGGGGGGGGGGGAGAGGGAGAGAGAGAGAGAGTAGAATCTCCTAAAATGGTTTTGAAAGCTACATCAGAATGCCAAAAGATACAGACAAACAATAACCTTCACTTGCTCATGGGATCAATAAACCAACATTTAAGAATTCACTTGTAACTTAATTACTTCTTTATATTAAGAATCAGTTGCTATATATATATATATATATATATATATATATATATATATATATATATATATATATATATATATACAGTAATCCCTCGCTATATCGCGGGTTTTTTGGAAAAAAAAAAAAAATAAGATTATTGTGACAACAGGATGGGCCAAAAAATGATAAAATAAAACAGCCTTTATCAGGCTGTAAAGAGAAGCAGAGATGAAGAGTGTAATGACCTGTCATATGTGAAGGGATTATAAAAGATGTGTAATGAATATCCAGCTCTCTGTTGGGTTTTAATATACCTCTGCATTACTTTCATGATGTCTATTCCAACAATTCTCCTTAGATCTTATTATTATTATTATTATTATTATTATTATTGGCAACAATAATTTTCCTTTGATGATGATTGTGGATATCAGTATCATCATCATTATTATTATTATTATTAAGGGCTCATCATTGTTTGTACATCTGTTGGTTTATTTACTTTAATAACTGTGTACAGTGCCCCTCGCTAGTTGGCTGGGACAAAGAGAGCGTGGGGGGTTGGGTAGAATAGAATAGAATGTTAAGAGAGAGAGAGAGAGAGAGAGAGAGAGAGAGAGAGAATCTTTAATTAACTCTTGTTCATTCAACCAAAACTACATTATTTATTGTAAAAATAATGGTTTAATTACAAGTTCGTAATAATAATGACATTAATACTAATACTAATAATAATAATAAAAATAAACTCAATAATTATCATCAAAGGAAAATTATTGTTAAAAATAATAATAATAATAATAATAATAATAAGATCTAAGGAGAATTTCTGGAATAGACATCATGAAAGTAATGCAGGGGTATATTAAAACCCAGCAGAGAGCTGGATAGTCATTACACATCTTTTATAATCCCTTCACATCTGACAGGTCATTACAAGGGATAATTAATAGTTTTAAAAATTCATGATCAAACCAGAGCTCGTAATGGGTAATGGATCTAAGAGTGATAAATTTAGGTTCAGAAGGGAAATTGGTGAAAATTGGCTTGGTAATACCATAGAGTAGCTGATGCATGGAACAGGATTCCTAGTAGGATAATAAATGCTAATATATATATATATATATATATATATATATATATATATATATATATATATATATATATATATATATATATATATACGAAGAGGGGGAGTAGAGGGGAGAATAACTTCTCCCCAAACTTTCCTTTCTTGACGTCGGCTACCCCCCAATTTAAGGGGGAAACAGCCTCGGTATATGCATATATATATATATATATATATATATATATATATATATATATATATATATATATATATATATATATATATATATATATATATATTATATATATAAAATGATGATGATGATCTTTTATTATCGTAATCCTCTTTGTACTCGTGGAAATGAAAAAAAAAAAAAAAAAATATAAAGGTGTTCCTACTTCGCGGAAATTCACCTATCGCGGCCGGTCCAGGAACCTAACCCCCACGATAAACGAGGGATTACTGCATATATATAGTTCTTGGAGTAACGCGAAGATAGTTCTCAGAAGTGCCGCGTATTGCAATAATCTCGTAATGTAACGAGTCATTTTCCATAAGAAACAATGATAATGGGCATATATGTTTCACAACAGTACATAGACACACTATACCAATAATATAAAATAAGTAAAACATATTTTATAAGTACATAACAAAGAAGAAAGACCTGTAGTTATTTGTATTAACATGCAAAGAGTGTACAGTATAAAAGATATGAGTGATGCTGACAACTGGAAGTTTATTGATCTGCAGGTGCACCAGGATTGTCAGACAAAAGTTCATATATTACTGCTGTATGGTTTATGGTGTGATCAGCTGGTGGCATACCCTGGACTAGCAAGGGCAGCCCTAGAGACGTTCATTCCATTTCCAACTAGCTACCTGTGTGAGAAGGCATTCTCCTGATCAAAACAGCTGTCCAGAACCACCTTCACGATGGACTGCTCAATGATATGAGTGCGGCTCTGGCCAACACAATGCCTTGATTAGAGAAACTAGTTGTACTTAAGCAAAAACGAAAATTATATTGATAAGTATGTTTGATTACCCTGTTGTGCATGTTTGATTGAGTTTGTTCATGTTCTTCAGTTTTTTCCAGGTTTTCTTATTGCTTTATGCATCCTTAAGGTTTCTGTTTCGGAGTATGAAAAAAATAAATGATCAAGAAGTAATGCACTTTACTTTATCCTTGTAGTAACCAGATGTTTGCAAGAGCTGATAGTTACTCCTATTATAATTATTATCTTCATCAATATTTGTCTTATTGCAGAGATAGTAGAAACTGAATTCCCTTCTTCGAATTTTAAAGCAAAGTGTAAAGGTTTCTTTTATCCTACTATTGATGTTTTTTTTTTTCCAGCCCATCCTAGACAACATCGTCGATAAGGGCTTCAACACCTGGGTGGATGTGAGTGAGAACCCGCTCTGCTGCACAGACATTGAATGGGTCCTAAACGATCCAACCTACTCGGACCACATAGGACTACCCGACATCAATTGCACCAATATAAGGGAACAAAGACTAGTAAAGAAGTTTTAGCTAGTCATATTTCTACAGTCGTAAATGTTAACTTAGGTTATTGACTGAAAAACAAAAAATATAATGCAGGCTACTGCTACTGATAACATAAGACAGATTAAATGGCACAATAACCCTCTTCTAAATTAGTACTTCATACATTCCTTGCTTAATTATTGCAATACCCTCGCTATAACACAGAATTATTACCATAGAAAATTAAAACTACCTCCAATCAAAACTACTACTTATATTACTATATAACAACATTCTTAACATTTCCCAACATAGCTAAAACTACTTTCATCTCATTATTATTTATACTGCCTACAATACTATATAAGTACTGTACAGTCTAACAGTCAGCTGCTGATTGGATAATAATGGTACACGGATATGCAATACACCTGTACACTGTGAGAGAGAGAGAGCATCCACTCTTGTACAGTATTTGTACTAGACATGGGACTGCTTTGACAGCAAGAACAAGATTTGACAGCATGTTTGTGCCCTTGGTTTGAGAAGAGAGCTCCAATGACTTACACGACCACTTCGTTTTCCCTGGCAACATCATTTGACACAATAATAAGAAATATATAGACAATCTATTTTCGAGTCAACAAAAACAAATTCGGTTGCAATAATGGTTGTTAAATTACAAGAGTTATTCTGATTTAATATGCATTTTAAGCATATTAAGGTACAATACAATATTCCGAAGAAATTTGTATGTACATTAACATTTGCACATAACGATTACCCCTTGTATAGTATACATCACATTTCACAGCAATATGTAGTCATAATGTGACAAATATATAACATACTATCTCGAATAAGAGAGAGAGAGCTACTTGCCAACACATGAACTTCGATTAAAAGATTTAAGAGTTCCTCTCTTCCGATTTGGGTACTTGGTGCCGTTTCCTTTGGAGTTATTATATATAAAAATATTTTGACTGTCATTTATCACCAATTTTCAAAATAAACATATAAAAAAATACTTATTTGAATTTTGTCAAACCCTTTTAATTAATAATCAATAAATAGAGAAATGTCGAGAGGAATATATATATATATATATATATATATATATATATATATATATATATATATATATATATATATATATATATAATTTAAAAGCAAGTCATAGAATACATGAATCTGGTAATAGTACTAGGATGGTATCAGATAAAAAAGTAAATAAGTTTATCTTTACCGAAATATACGGGGTAATTATTAAAAAATATATAAATATTCCCGTTGAGAACTACACCACATTATGATAAAATTAATTCAAAGAAAGTAATGACAGCAAAGTAAGAAAGGCGACACACGCCTTCCATCACTAGTAGAAAACTCCGTCTCTTCCTTATATACGTTTGACTCTTCATAACACCATATACCATCTTAATCGCATTTTGACCTGTATTTCTTGGCAATTCACATAATATACGTCACGATTAGGGTAACGTAAGACTTTCCCACAGATTTTGATATGTATATATCCTTATAAATAATGAATAACAACGGGTTATGCAAGGAAGTAGACTAGACACGACACAGCTTAAGACCAACATCGTGAGTCTACTAAATTCCAACCCTTCGCTCGTATTTTACAAATATACGGGCACCCCCCCCCCCCATGTCCGCAGGCAGTTAATACACTAAAACACGACTTGGTATCCCATTCCCACACTAGTTATCAACGTTGGAATTATCTCCACGTGGTAGAAACACTGCAGTACTTACTTGACGTGATCCATTTCGACTCGACTACTGCCGACTGAGAACACCACTCAGTGAAAGCTACGTATTTATATCCTTACTACACACGGTCGAGTCCATCTCCCTTTAGAAGAAGGGGAGTCCTCATTTTTGAAGATCAAAACATTCGACTGGGGTATACCCAAATACAGCTTCAGTCACTTCAATTAATTTTGCTGTAAAAGTCATATATAAGCAGCTTATGTAACACGTAAAAATTATAATCACTGAAGAGACTTGTAAATCCTTTCTGAATCTAGTCAGTTTTGTTTATTAAAACTTTATCGCATCACTCATGTGAAGTCTACGACATGTGAAATTGATTGATGCATATCCATCATTTATCGCTCTCAGAGAAAGTTATTTAAACAAAGCAAATGTTAAGCTAAAATGTCAATCAGTTTCAAAAACAAACCGCAAAATTAAATAGCTTCAGTCTTAGAAGACAAATGTAAAAAAAAATAAATAAATAACTAAAAAAACGTTGATGGGATTAGACAATTCAAAGCGTTACAGTGGTAACGCGCTGGCTTCGCATCCACGAGGTCGAAAGATCGGTTCCCGTCCAAGACCGAAAGTTTAAGCTGTTTACTGGCAGGAACTGCTGTGATTGGACACCACAGTGGGGGGTTGGGGCTTTCCCTGGCTGACGAATATCCATTGTATTGAAATGGAAATAAAGTTTGTTTGTTTACCGCCCACCAAGGCATGATCTTGAGTAGAGAGGTGTCACGTGACGCACAAACGATGGACGGCTAAGATAGGAAAACAAAGAATGATTATGGAGGACTATATATAATCTTGCCATGTGAAATGATAGTACATCTAAGGCCGCTTTCACATCAAAGTGGCACGTGCCATTTTGGTGTGAAACCGGCCTAACAGCTCTCAAAACTAATGAACATGAATTAGTTACCTAAAAACTTTAAATTGACATTTTTCATGTATGATCTCGGTTTATTTTGTACAATTATGTGTTTCGCCACGAATGCTCCATTATTAAGCTATTTTAGTAGAATTGATACTATGGAAATTAATTTTTTTTTCTAGGATAGGAAAAACTATTTGTAATGATTCCGGCCACCCATCTAACATATGCAACCCTTTACTTGTGAAAGTGATACATTTACATGAAGACTTAATAAGAGTGTAATTTTGGTTTAGTGATTTATTTACCCATGATGGAGGTAAGCTAGAATACTTCCTCCGTGTTCCCCTGCCAGTCTTAAGATTCGACTTAATGGGGAGGAGAGAGGGGACTGGGAATTTCCTCCTCTGTGTTTTCTCTTCCCAAAGTGACATGGTTTTATGCCTTGACTCATCCACTCCCCCTATAAGGGGAAAACGGCTCATGTATAGATAGAGAGACAGATGTATACTTTCCACAACTAGCGCTGACTTAGCTATCTGCAGCGACGGAGACTATTTATATGACTAATTCGACCATAATAAGTGCACCATCCTTATCACAAAACCAAATCAGCAACGACCCATACAGATAAGGGACGATAACACTACTGAAAGAAAAGTGAACTCTGTAAGTAGGCAACTAAATATATAAAATAAAAAAAAATAAAAAATAAAACAACAACTATATATCATGCGAAGTCAGCTCTAAAAGGTCCTTAAATATGACAAAATTACCAATGTGGAGATAAAATACGGTACAGTATTAAGGGTCGGTAAAAGGGGGGGGGGGGAGTTATGTATCATTAGAAGGGTATGTATGGGTTGGCGAAGAAAAGCGTGAAGATCACTGAGAGAGGGAGAAATCGTCTGTGAATGACTGTGAGGAAGTGTGAGATGACTGCTAATGGAGCGTTTCCACTTCATTGGGGTTGAAAAAGAGTGGTAATGTGTTTACTCTGAGCACAAAGTTCTGTACTCTAATGTGAATAAAGTATCATTCTCTAATGCGTTTATCTTGTGCACTGAGTACTGTGCTCATACATTTTTTGTGACCAGATGACCGTGGTCAAATGCATTTATGATGGTCACAAACGTTTTCATTTTGAAGAGTACCGTGTACAATCGAGATTTGGCTGAACATGGCCACAGTACTGTACTCACATGCGTTTATGCTGAGCTTGGAGTGCCATTGAGAGATTATGTGTGAAGTTCACTCTAATCAAGATTCTAGAAAATAGTGCAGCCTCGACATTTTAATATATCCATTATAATAATATTGAGCCCCAACAAGTTCAAAATGTGACTTTCGTCCTTCAAGGGAAGCAGCACTATTTTATAACTAACTTGTAGTACAGTACTACGCTAAAATCATATAGTGACTACTAATGAAATATATAAATACACCCGTAGGAAACATCTCGTATATACTATCGGCTAGAATATGCACTTGATAATGACACAAAGAGCACCCATTCTCCTTCCGTTTGTTTGTTTTGCTTTTACTTTTAATCTTAATCAAATTTTTACATCCAACCTACTTTTTAATTCACCTTCAGGAACTATATCCTAAAAGTTTAGAAACTTTATATTTTCCATTATATTATACTGCGAGACTTCCATCCTACGGAGGCGGAAAAGTGCAGCCAAACACTAAACTACTACTACAACTACTACTATTAAGAGTATAAAAATACCCCTGTTTTGTTTTGTTTTTAAACTAAAATATGTAAATAAACAAAGTAAAAACTAAACAGCATGAAGACAAGTTTTTTCAAGCGACGATAAATATGAAATACAAGAATAGCAACAGCTTCGCTAAAAAATAAGACAAAGATGTTTCAACAACCAATGTAGAGGGGTAGGGAAGTAGGGAGAGGAATGAAGTCAAAAGAATACAGTAACAGTTTAATTCTAAAAGACTCCATACTTACAAAAAATCTAGTCACTCCGGGAGCAAGCCAGCCTAACTTGGTGTCTGTCCCAATCCCGGGTGAATGGAGAGGGATAGTGTGAGGAGGGTAAAAAAAAGAGCCAATTTTTGCCACTAGTCCCCAAGAGGATAGTGAGAAACATAAACCCGACATGAACATGGGATTAGCTGGAACAAAGAAGCTTATGTCCATGCATATCCACTACAAATTTAAAACTACTAAATAATTTAATGAAATGACACCTAACTTATTTCCATATATAAAAAACTGCAACATGGAATAAGTGCTCAATAAAATTCAGCTGCAGCCTTTTTTCTTTTCTTCTTCTTTCTTTTAAAGTAAAATGGTGTTTATGTGTAAATTTCCAAGTGGACTGTGCTCCTCAAACGTGTTCTCTGTAAAGCTCATACAGGATTACTCATAGGAATGCAATCAACATAATACATACTGCGCTATATATATAATATATATATATATATATATATATATATATATATATATATATATATATATATATATATATATATATATATATATATATATATATATAAATCATTAAACATCTCTTGCTATTCCATTACATTTGAGAAGTCACAACACTCCCCACATTTGTCTCTTTTTCTATCTTTTTTCCTTTTATGTTATTATTTATGGAGGGTCCACAGCTAATGGCCTCCAGTATCCGGCATAAAGGGGTGGGAAGAATCTCCGGAGATAGTGTTGACTCCACTATTGGCTTGAGGGCAGACACGCCTGGTGGTAGCAATGGTTCAGCCCTTAACCTTGCACCTCCCAATAGATCTGCTTCTTTCACTCTTCACTATTCTAACATTCATGGGTGAACTCTAATCTCTCGTTTGTGGAAAAGCACTTGGGTACTTTCCTCCTTAACCTCCTCCTCATATCTGAAACCCAGCTGTCTGTACATGCTTCCACTGACCCATTTTAAATCTCTCACTATATTCTGTATACTCGTTTTCTTTCCAAAGGTGAGGTCTGTGCCTACTGCGAGGCTCATGAACCTTGAATCTCCTGACTTTGATGTTCTTTGGTTAAAGGTCTATCTCTCCACTACCACTATTTTCTTTTGCTTCTGCTACTGTTCTCCAAACTCCACCGAGTTTGTGTCTTTCTTTGAATATCTGTCCTCGTGCCATGAGTTCTTGTTATTTTCTCACCCACATGCCGAAGTTCTTTACATTGGAGACTTTTTCTATTACTCACGATCTGGAGCAAATTATCAAACATCCTAATCGTGTTCCTGATCGTCACGAGCAGGCAGCAAACAGTCTTTATCTATTTCTTACTTCTAACCCTTCAAACTACTCTTATTCTGTGCTTTCCCCTCTTGGCAAATTTGACCACTCTCTGTTCTCAATCTCTTCCATTTTAGCTCCCCCTCCACCAATCCCTCCTACTCAGTGCTGCCTTTGGCACTTTCAACGTACCCAACATGATAATTTACGTAAGTTCCTCTTTGACTTCCAATGGGATGACTACTGCTTTAGGTCCCGCAACCCTGATAAGGTAGCCGAGATCATGACTGCGTGAATGGAGGCGTACATCCCCTCTTCTACAAAAACTTTCTCTCCCCCTAAACCTTGGTTTGACCATGCCAGCTCCATGGCTATCCAGGCCAGGAATCGGGCAAACCGATCTTACCAAGCCTCTCCTTCTGATTTAACTCGCTCTGCTTTTATTGTAGCTAGGAATTGCTGAACTGCTCAGACTCGAAAGTCTAAGGTTTGCTTTATAAGACGGGAAGTTGATGACCTTAACTCCTCTCCCACTGACAAATGCTTCTGGTCCTTAGCCAAAAACCTCTCCAAAAACTTCTGTAACTCAAGCTTTCCACCACTCAATCGTTCTAATGGTTCTATAGCTTGCTCTCCCACTGGCAAAACCACTCTCTTTGGCTCTCACTTTTCTGTCAACTCTTCTATAAACGATTCCAGCGCACCTGTTCCTCAATCTTTACCCCTCTCTAACCCTATGCCCTCCCTTATCCTTTCTTCAAGCAATGTTCACAAGGTTCTTCGTTCACTAAAGACAAACAAGGCATCTGGTCCCGATGGTATCCCTGCATGGTTCCTCAAGGAGTTTGCAGATGAACTGACTCCCGTGTTTTGCCGTCATTTTTGCCTCATTCTATCAACCAGCATCTATTCTTAATCTTGGAAGCATCTCTAGTTCAACCTGTTCCTGAGAAGGGTGACCGCTCTATTCCTTCAAACTACCAACCTATTGCCCTAACCTCCTCTAATGCTAAAGTTTTCGAAACTTTGCTCAATGCTCACTTCCTGAAACGCCTTGAATCTAACTCACTTATATCCGATCACCAGTACGGCTTCCACAAAGCAAAATCCACTGGTGATCTCCTGTCCTATCTTACTCATGTATGGTCATCTTCTCTGAGGAACTATGGGGAATCCTTTGTCGACACCCTTGATATCTCTAAGGCTTTTGACAGAGTCTGGCAAAAGGCGCTGTTGGCCAAACTCCCTGCCTATGGTTTTACCCCTTCTTTGTGTTCTCTGATTTCCAGCTTTCTTACTGACCGTTGGCCAAACTCCCTGCCTATGGTTTTACCCCTTCTATCTGTTCTCTGATTTCCAGTTTTCTTACTGACCGTTTTATATCTGTAGTTGTTGATGGTGTGATATCTAGCCCTTTCTCTGTTACCATTGGTGTTCCACAGGGCTCTATTTTTTCACCTACTCTGTTCCTTCTCTTCATCAATGATCTACAATTCCCATCTTCCTCTCTTCTTCATGCCTTTGCTGATGATTCTACACTTCACATTTCCTCTGCCTTTTCTTCACAACCTTCATTTGCTACTTGTAATCAGTCTCACATCACTTTCTTTTCCTCTCAACTCCGATTTGCAGAGAGTATCTGAGTGGGACACTCAAAATATAGTTAAATTCAATGCCTCCAAGACAGTTCCTGGCTATCTTTTTGTCTTCTTCTCCTCCTGATAACCCTATTGTATTCAGAACTAACGAAATTTACCCTTTTAATTCTATCATCATATTAGGAATCACATAATCCAAATATCTAAATCTCCATCCAAAATATTGGGGGTTTTGTTTTGTTTTAATCATTACTTTTTATCTTTACAGTTACTAAAATATATAAAGGTCTTATCAGTCTCTATTTAGAATACTGCTTGCACATCTGGGGTGCTTCTTCTTATACTTCTCGCCTCGATAGGGTTGAATCTAAGGAAGTTAGACTCATTAATGATCCTTCTCTTACTTCTAATCTGGATTCTCTCTCTCTTCGTCGTAAGGTATCTTCCCTTTCTCTTTTCTATCGTTACTCTGATGAGTTGCATCCCTCCCCCACTGCCGAGACCACGTAACACTCGCCAAGTAGTCTCATCTCACAGGTAGTGTGTGGAGATTTGTAGCTCGTGCATTGGTGGGTGCAACGAATGTTTCTTCCCATCTGCCTCCAGACTCCGGAACTCTCTTCCTCCTTCTGTCTTTCCTAATTCTTCTGACCTATTGTCCTTCAAAAAGCCGACCTATAGTTATCTCACGGCATAGTCCTCCATATATCTGGGTCCTTTGTACTTTGACTGTTTTTTCTATCTGTTGTTTTCCTTTGTGTGATACTACCTCATCTCTGCCCTGTTCTTAATCTTATTCTTTTCCTTCGTCTTGGTATTTTCTCGTGCCTGGGCCTTTACTAATGAAGGCAGCTTTTGCCATTCCCGGTGTCACACATAAAAAAAAAAAAAAAATATATATATATATATATATATATATATATATATATATATATATATATATATATATATATATATATATATATATATATATACATGCAGTGATCCCCCGCTGTATCGCGTATCTTGGTTCGCGTTTTCACTGTATCACGTTTTTTTTTGGCAAATTATTATTGTAAAATACTTATGTACATGAGTATGTCATGTAATTACCACTTCATTCACCATAATTTTATCTATCACTTTCATATAAATTTACGTTGCATGCTGTTATTTATGAAGTAAAGGGTGGTTTGTTAACAGTACATGGAGGGTTTATACAGTGTAAACGTAAAAATAAATTAAAATATCTATGTACATATAGGCTGATCCTACTTCGCAGTTTTCCTGTCTCACGCCGGGTCCCGGAACCGAACTACCGCAATAATGGGGGGATTACTGTATATATATATATATATATATATATATATATATATATATATATATATATATATATATATATATATATATATATATATATATATATATATATTATATATATAGTGTTCCTTCCATTATCGCGAGGGTTTGGTTCCGGGACCCGGCGCGAGACGAGAAAATCGTGGAGTAGGATCAGCATATATGTACATAGATATTTTAATTTATTTTTACATTTACACCGTATAAACTGTATAAACCCTCCCTGTACTGTTAACAAACCACCCTTTACTTCATAAATAACAGCATGCAAGCGTAAATTTATATGACATACTCATGTACATAGGTATTTTACAATTATTTTTACGTTTACTGTATAAACCCTCCCTGCACTGTTAAAAAACCACCCTTTACTTTATAAATAACAGCATGCAACGTAAATTTATATGTACGTGATAGGTAAACTTACCTTATCTGTTATGGTTAACATTTTCCTTTGCCACTTAGGTTCACTACAAAAAGCCTTAGAAGATGAAGGATGCTTGGGAGGCATGGCAAAGGTTAAAATATGCGAGTAAAAAAATCACAAGCAAAACGTATTAATAAGCACAACGTGAACGGCGCACACGTAAGTTAGACTGAATGAGCCTTTGTCCGAAACGCTGATAGCGGTATCGTATTTTACATGTTGCAATACTGTTAGTATTTATGTTTTTTACTATTTTTTACTGTTTTATTATTCTTAGGCTAAGAAATACGTTTTTTTATCAATAACATAATGAAACTACTGGAAATATAAATATATATATGCTAGCTCACGTAGCTGTGACCCCAATACATTGTATGCTATCGGACACTATTTCTTATGATGCAATACTGTGAGTTATACTGTACCTACGTATATCTAAATTTATGTTTTTTACTATTTTTTACTGTTTTATTATTCGTTGGCTGGGATATAAATTTTTTTTATCAATTAGCTAATGAAATATGATTTTTCAATACAAAAATGAAAATACTGAAAATTTTTATTTTTTTTAATATTTTAATATTTTTGCATATACCCCCCCCCCAAAAAAAAATAATAAATTGCCAAAAAAAAACCGTGGTTCTGTGAAAACGCGAGCCAAGAAACGCGATCCATATATATATATATATATATATATATATATATATATATATATATATATATATATATATATATATATATATATATATATATATATATATATATATATATATATATATATATATATATATATACAGTGATCCCCCGCTGTATCACGCTTCTTGGTTCGCGTTTTCAATGTATCGCTGTTTTTATTTTGGCAAATTATTATTGTAAAATAGCTATGTACATGAGTATGTCATGTAATTACCACTTCATTCATCGTAATTTTATCTATCACTTTCATATAAATTTACGTTGCATGCTGTTATTTATAAAGTAAAGGATGGTTTGTTAACAGTACAGGGAGGGTTTATACAGGGTAAACGTAAAAATAAATTAAAATATCTATGTACATATAGGCTGATCCTACTTCGCGGTTTTCCTGTCTCGCGCCGGGTCCTGGAACCGAACTACCGCAATAATGGGGGGATTACTGTATATACAATAATCCCTCGCTATATCGCGGTTCACCTATCGCGGATTCACTGTATCGCGTTTTTTTGGGGGTGAGTTTTTTTTTTTCCTGGGTGTATGCGAAAATATTAAAATTTTAAAAAATATAAATTTTCAGTATTTTCATTATTTTATTGAAAAAAAAATTTCATTATCCTATTGATAAAAAAAATGTATTTCCCAGCCTAAGAATAATAAAACAGTAAGAAATAGTAAAATAAAACTTAAATTTGAACATGTAACTCTGCCCCAAGAAAGTACGATACCGGTATCAGCGTTTAGAAAAACGCAAAGGGTCGCACCTACATGAACTAGCATATATTAAAATTTCCAGTAGTTTCATGATTTTATTGATAAAAAAACGTATTTCTTAGCCTAAGAATAATAAAACAGTAAAAAATAGTAAAAAACATAAATACTAACAGTATTGCACCATGTAAAATACGAAACCGGTATCAGCGTTTCGGACCACGAAAAGGGTCGCACCTGCGTGAGCTAGTACATATTGAAACTTTCATTATCTTATTGATAAAACAAGTATTTCCTAGCCTAAGAATAAAGAAACATTAAAAATTAGTAAAAAACATAAATTTAAACATATAAGACACAGTATTGCACCATGTGAAATACTGTCCGATAGCGTACAATGTATTGGCGTCTTGGAAAATGCAAAGGCTCGCACCAAAGTGAGATAGTTCATGGAACGCTATTGGAAGAAAGGGTGGGAGATGATGAATCATATAGTTGTTTTTCTGCATGTTCTGTATCATGGGGTCTGATTGGCTTTTTGATTGAAGCTTGGTTCTCCCACTATCTTCCATTGTCTCGCCTCACTCGTTCAGTCTAACTCACATGTGCGCCGTTCGCGTTGTGCTTATTAATACGTTGTGCTTGTGATTTATTTTCTTCACTTTTTTCAACCTCTGCAATGCCTCCCAAGCATCCTTCATCTTCTAAGGCTTCTGGTAGTGAGCCTAAGCGGCTATGGAAGATGTTAACCATAACAGATAAGGTGAAACTTTTAGATATGCTAAAGAAGGAAGAAGGTTTTATACTGTAAACATAAAAATAATTGCAAAATACCTATGTACATGAGAATGTCATGTAATTACCACCTCATTCACGGCAAGCTTACCTATCACTTTCATATGAATTTACGCTTGCATGCTGTTATTTATGAAGTAAATGGTGGTTTGTAAACAGTACAGGGAGGGTTTATACAGTAAACGTAAAAATAAATGTAAAATACCTATGTACATATAGGGTGATCCTACTTCGCGAAAATTCACCTATCGCGGTCGGTCCCGGAACCTAACCCCCGCAATAAACGAGGGATCACTGTGTGTGTATATATATATATATATATATATATATATATATATATATATATATATATATATATATATATATATATATATATATATATATATATATATATATATATATATATATATATATATATACAGTAATTCCTCGCTATATCGCGGTTCACCTATTGCTGATTTTTTTTTTTTGGGGGGGGGGATGATTTTTTTTTTTTTTTTTTTTTTTTTTTTTTTTTTTTTTTTTTTTTTTTTTTTTGGTAACACCAGGATGGGCCAAAAAATTTTAAAATAAAACAGCTTTTATCAGGCTGTAAAGAGAGACAGAGATGGAGACTGTAATGACCTGTCAGATGTGAAGGGATTATAAAAGATGAGTAATGAATATCCAGCTCTCTGCTGGGTTTTAATATACCTCTGCATTACTTTCATGATGACTATTCCAATAATTCTCCTTAGATCTTATAATCATTATTATTATTATTATTATTATTATTATTATTATTATTATTATTATTATTTTTAACAATAATTTTTCTTTAATGATGATTCTGGAGATAATCATCATTATTATTATTATTATTATTATTATCATTATCATTATTATTATTAAGGGCTCATCATTGTTTGTACATCTGTTGGTTTATTTACTTTAATAACTGTACAGTGCCCCTCCCTAGTTGGCTGGGGCAAAGAGAGTGTGGGGGGTTGGGTAGAATAGAATGTTGGAGAGAGAGAGAGAGAGAGAGAGAGAGAGAGAGAGAGAGAGAGAGAGAGAGAGAGAGAGAGAGAGAGAGAGAGAGAGAGAGAGAGAGAGAGAGAGAGAGAGAGAGAATCTTTAATTAACTCTTGTTCATTCAACCAAAACTACATTATTTATTGTAAAAATAATGGCTTAATTACAAATTCGTAATAATAATGATAATAATAATAATAATAATAATAATAATAATCATCTCCACAATCATCATCAAAGTAAAATTATTGTTAAATATAATAATAATAATAATAATAATAACAATAATAATAATAATAATAATAATAATAATAAGATCTAAGGAGAATTTTTGGAATAGACATCATGAAAGTAATGCAGAGGTATATTAAAACCCAGCAGAGAGCTGGATATTCTTTACACATCTTTTATAATCCCTTTACATCTGACAGGTCATTACAAGGGTGATAATTAATAAAGTTTTAAAAATTCATGATAAAACCAGAACTTGTAATGGGTAATGGATTTAAGCTTGATAAATTTAGGTTCAGAAGGGAAATTGGTGAAAATTGGCTTGGTAATACCGTAGAGTAGCTGATGCATGGAACAGGATTCCTAGTAGGATAATAAATGCTAATATATATATATATATATATATATATATATATATATATATATATATATATATATATATATATATATATATATATATATATATATATATATATAATGATAATGATGATCTTTTCTTATCGTAATCCTCTTTGTACTCGTGGAAGAAGTGTAAAAAGGTGATAATTAATAAAGTTTTAAAAATTCATGATAAAACCAGAACTCATAATGGGTAATGGATTTAAGCTTGATAAATTTAGGTTAAGAAGGGAAATTGGTGAAAATTGGCTTGGTAATACCGTAGAGTAGCTGATGCATGGAACAGGATTCCTAGTAGGAAAATAAATGCCAATATATATATATATATATATATATATATATATATATATATATATATATATATATATATATATATATATATATATATATATATATATATATAATGATGCTCTTTTCTTATCGTAATCCTCTTTGTACTCGTGGAAGAAGTGTAAAAAAAAAAAAAAAAAAAAAAAAAAATGTGTACCTACTTCGCGGAAATTCACCTATCGCGGCCGGTCCCAGAACCAAACCCCCACGATAAATGAGGGATTACTCTATATACAGTGATCCCTCGTTTTTCGCGGGGATTAGGTTCCGGGACCGACCGCAATAGGTGAATTTCCGCGAAGTAGGATTACCCTATATGTACATAGGTATTTTACAGTTATTTTTACGTTTACTGTATAAACCCTCCCTGTACTGTTAAAAAACCACCCTTTACTTTATTAATAACAGCGTTCAAGCATAAATTTAAATTTTTTTGTATATGAAAGTGATAGGTAAACTTATGTGAAAGAACCATATTATCATCATGTTCTTGTGAGAGTTGTTGGAGTGCTTTCACGTGTTCATAAAGGGCTGCCAGACGTTCGAGTGTAAGGCCAGGGTCTTCAATTTCCTCGTGGCTCAGTTACAAAGTGAACTGAATATACAGTACGTACGAAAACTCTAGATCATTATGAAAAATATTGAAGTGGAGAGGCCAAGTATCTATCAGTGATATTCTGAAATATAATAGTACTATGTACTTTGTACAAACTGGTCTCAATTCATGTCAGTGTTCAGAAACCAATTGTGTTCCTTCTCCTATGATGGAGGTGGATGGCATTGAAATCTGTCAAAATGACACTAGTGCTCCCCAGTAGAGGAAATCTCTTAAATCACACGTTAAAGAAGATATGCAGAAGCCGCTTGAATTAAAGAGGGGTCTTTGAGGCAAAGGAAACGATACTGATGCTCCCCCAGTAGAGGAAATCTCTTAAATTACACGTTAAAGAAGATATGCAGAAGCCGCTTGAATTAAAGAGGAGTCTGTTGAGGCAAAGGAAACGATACTGATGCTCCCCCAGTAGAGGAAATCTTGTAAATCACACGTTAAAGAAGATCTGCAGAAGCCGCTTGAAATTAAAGAGTCAGTTAAGGCAAAGGAAATGATACTGATGCTCCCCCAGTAGAGGAAATCTCTTGTAAAGTACACATTAAAGAAGATCTGCAAGAGCCGCTTGAAATTAAAAAGGGGCCTTTTGAGGCATAGGAGACCGTTATCGAAAGAACCCAACCCCTGAAGCATAACACATTAATAAGCATAACACGAACTGCGCACATGTGAGTTAGACTGAACGAGTGAGGTGAGACAATGGAAGATGGTGAGAGAACCAAAGTTCAATCAAAACGCCAATAAGACCCCGTGATACAGAACATACAGAAAAACAATTCTGTGATTCGTCGTCTCCCACCCTTTCAGCCAATAGCATTCCATGAACTATCTCACGTAGGTGCAAGCCTTTGCGTTTTCCAAGACGCCAATACAGCGTACACTATCGTACAGTATTTCACATGGTGCAATACTGTGAGAGTATGCTTAAATTTGTTTTCTACTATTTTTTACTGTTTTATTGCTCTTAGGCTAGGAAATACTTATTTCATCAATAAAATAATGATAATTTCAATATGTACTGGCTCACGTAGGCGAGACCCTTTTCGTTTTCCGAAACGCCGATACCGTATCTTATTTTACATGGTGTAATACTGTGATAATTTATGTACATAGATATTTTAATTTATTTTTACATTTACACTGTATATACTGTATAAACCCTCCCTGTAATGTTAACAAACCACCCTTTACTTCATAAATAACAGCATGCAAGTGTAAATTTATATGACATACTCATTTACATAGGTATTTTACAATTATTTTTACGTTTACTGTATAAACCCTCCCTGCACTGTTAAAAAACCACCCTTTACTTTATAAATAACAGCATGCAACGTAAATTTATATGTACGTGATAGGTAAACTTACCGTGAATGAGGTGGTAATGAGTTTGTAGACGCCAAAGGAAATTATTCCGCAGCCAATAACAGCTTTACGGACGTTATTCATTGAGGCCAACATAGTGGCCGACATATCTAAGAGTTTCACCTTATCTGTTATGGTTAACATCTTCCTTTGCCGCTTAGGCTCACTACCAAAAGCCTTAGAAGATGAAGGATGCTTGGGAGGCATTGCAGAGATTGAAAAAGTGAAGAAAATAAATCACAAGCACAACGTATCAATAAGCACAACGTGAACGGCGCACACGTGAGTTAGACTGAACGAGTGAGGCGAGACAATGGAAGATGGTGGGAGAACCAAACTTCAATGAAAAAGCCAATCAGACCCCATGATACAGATCTCTCACTCTTTCAGCCAATAGCATTCTATGAACTATCTCACGTAGGTGCAAGCCTTTGTCCGAAACGCTGATACCGGTATTGTATTTTACATGGTGCAATACTGTTAGTATTTATGTTTTTTACTATTTTTTACTGTTTTATTATTCTTAGACTAAGAAATACGTTTTTTTTAAATCAAAAAAATCATGAAACTACTGGAAATTTTAATATATATGCTAGCTCACGTAGGTGCGACCCCAATACATTGTACGCTATTGGACAGTATTTCACATGATACAATACTGTGAGTTATATGTCTAAATTTATGTTTTTTACTATATTTTACTGTTTTATTACTCTTAGGCTAGGAAATACTTGTTTTATCAATAAAACAATGAAAATTTTAAAATGTACTATCTCACGTAGGTTCGACCCTTTTCGTTTTCCGAAACGCTGATACTGGTATCGTATTTTACATGGTGCAATACCGTTAATATTTATGTTTTTTACTATTTTTTACTGTTTTATTATTCTTAGGCTAAGGAATACGTTTTTTTATCAATAAAATCATGAAACTACTGAAAATTTTAATATACAGTGTTACCCCGCTGTATCGCGCTTCTTGGTTCGCGGTCTCACTCTATTGCGTTTTTTTTTTTTTTTATAAATTATTATTTTCTTTTATGGGTATACGCAAAAATATTAAAATATGGAAAAAAAAAATTTCAGTATTTTCATTTTTTTATTGAAAAAAAAAATTTCAGTATTTAATTGATAAAAAAAAAAAATATTTCCCAGCCTACAAATAATAAAACAGTAAAAAAATTGTAAAAAACATAAATTTAGATATACGTACGTACAGTATAACTCACAGTACAGGGTATTACATCATGCAAAACAGTGTCCGATAGCGTACAATGTATTGGGGTCACAGCTACGTGAGCTAGCATATATATTTATATTTCCAGTAGTTTCATGATTTTATTGATAAAAAAAAACGTATTTCTTAGCCTAAGAATAATAAAACAGCAAAAAATAGTAAACAGTATTGCACCACGTAAAATACGATACCGGTATCAGTGTTTCGGAAAACGCAAAGGCTCTCACCTACGTGACCTAGTGAATATTAAAATTTTCATTATTTTATTGACAAAACAAGTATTTCCTGGCCTAAGAATTATAAAACAGTAAAAAATAATAAAAAAAAACATATAAAGTACTAAAAGTACTTTTACCATGTAAAATACGATACCGTTATCAACGTTTCGGAAAACGAAAAGGCTCTCACCCACGTGACCTAGTGAATATTAAAATTTTCATTATTTTATTGATTAAACAAGTATTTCCTAGCCTAAGAATAATAAAACAGTAAAAAATAATAAAAAACATAAAGTACTAACAGTATTTCACCATGTAAAATACGATACCGCTATCAAGGTTTCGGAAACGAAAAGGCTCTCACCTACGTGAGATAGTTCATGGAATGCTATTGGCTGAAAGGTCGGGAGACAACGAATCACAGAATTGTTTTTCAATATTTTCTGTATCATGGGGTCTGATTGGCTTTTTCATTGCAGTTTGCTTTTCCCTCTAATTTCCAATGTGCCGCCTCACTCGCTCAGTCTAACTCTCGTGTGCGCCGTTCTCGTTGTCCTTACTAATACGTTTTGCTTGTGATATTTTTTACTCGCATATTAAAACCTTTGCAATGCCTCCCAAGCATCCTTCATCTTCTAAGGCTTCTTGTAGAGAGCCTAAGCGGCAAAGGAAAATGTTAACCATTGTAGATAAAGTGAAACTCTTAGATATGTTGAAAGAAGGAAAAAAGTTTGTGGATGTCGGCTGCTATTTTGGCCTCAATGAATCTACTGTGCGTTACATAAAAAAGGACGAGGCAAAGATCAGGAAAACAGCGAGCATTTCTTTTAATAAATCGGCGAAGAGGCTCGTATCACCCCGCAATAAGGCAGTAGTGCGCATGGAAGCTGCTTTGGCCCTGTGGATTGCTGATTGCAGAAAAAAAAACATCAGCTTAGACACCAATAGCATACAAACAAAGGTGAAGAAGCTGTACGAGACATTCGCTGCAAATGAACACGATGACGACAGTGGCGACCGTGGAGAGGAGGGGAGAGAAGAAGATATCGACGACCCACAACCAGGACCCTCCAGCGATTCTCCATCGAGGATACAACCGTTCGTTGCTAGCAGGGGATGGTTCTTTAGATTTCAAAAACGCTATGGCCTAAAGAGCGTTTCAGTTTATGGCGAGGCTGCCTCTGCAGATACAGCTGCCGCAGAAAATTACGTCAAGAATGACTTCAAGAAAATTGTCGCCGAAGGGGAATATGTTCCTGAGCAAGTCTTCAACATGGATGAGACTGGGTTATTTTGGAAGAGAATGCCATCTCGCACTTTTCTCTTCAAGGAAGAAGCTAAAGCCCCGGGATTTAAAGCGCACAAAGATCGCGTTACCCTCATCATGTGCCGGAATGCTGCGGGCTTCATGTTAAAGCCCGGGCTTATCTACAAGTCAAAGAACCTAGGGCTTTGAAGAACAAGAATAAGAATCTGCTGCCAGTGTATTGGATGCATAACCCCAAGGCCTGGATCACGAAATGCCTCACATTGGACTGGTTTTACCAATGCTTTATCCCTCAGGTAAAACTTTATCTTATGGAAAAAGGCCTTGAATTTAAAGTCCTTCTTTTGATGGATAATGCTGGTGGCCACGCAACCAAGCTCCAATATGACGGTGTTCAAGTTGAGTTCCTGCCGCCGAATACGACGTCACTGATTCAGCCTATGGATCAAGGCGTTATTCGTGCGTTCAAGGTCCTATACACACGAAATGCCCTGGCGAACCTAGTTGATTCCATGGATTCGGACAAGAACTTCTCATTGAAGACTTACTGGCGTAATTACACGATTGCCACATGCCTACAAAATATTCAGAAAGTAATCAAAGAGATGAAGTCGGCCACAATCAATGCCAGCTGGAAGAAATTGTGGCCCGAAATCATCCACGACTACGAGGGATTTGCTCCTGTCGAGGTGCAGAAGGCGGCAGTTGCGAAAGCTGTGAAGTTGGCTGCATTGCTAGGAGGAGAAGGCTTTAAAGATATGACTCCCGAAGATGTGAATGAACTGATTGACTGCCACTCGCAGCCTTTGAGTGATGAAGACTTGGATGAAATGACGAAATCAGTGAGCGAAGAAGAGGAAGAACTTGAGGAATCGCACGAACCAACTGAAGAACCTGGCCTTACACTCGAACGTTTGGCGGCCATGTATGAACATTACAAAGCACTCCAACAACTCTCGCAGGAACATGACGAAAATATGGTTCGTTCGGTGACCTTCTGTAATTTTCTCGACGATGCCATGACTCCTTACCATGCCATGTTCCAACAAATGAAGAAACAACAACAGCAACTCCCCATTACCATGTTCTTCCCCCCAAAAAAGCAGCCGTAAAGCTTTTATTGCCTGTGAAATAGTTTCCTCCGGGGTCAAGAATGATGATCATCACCTCATTCACGGTAAGTTTACCTATCATGTATAAATGTATGTCACGTCATTATCACCTCATTCACCGTAATTTTATCTATCACTTTCATAAATATTTACGTTGCTTGCTGTTATTTATAATGTAAATGGTGTTTTTTTAACAGTGCAGGGAGGGTTTATACAGTACGTAAACGAAAAAATAATTGTAAATGAGTATGTATGTCACGTCATTATCACCTCATTCACCGTAATTTTATCTATCACTTTCATAAAAATTTACGTTGCTTGCTGTTATCTATAATGTTAAGGGTGTTTTTTTTTAACAGTGCAGGGAGGGTTTATACAGTACGTAAATGAAAAAATAATTGTAAATGAGTATGTATGTCACGTCATTATCACCTCATTCACCGTAATTTTATCTATCACTTTCATAAAAATTTACGTTGCTTGCTGTTATTTATAATGTAAAGGGTGTTTTTTTAACAGTGCAGGGAGGGTTTATACAGTACGTAAACGAAAAAATAATTGTAAATGAGTATGTATGTCATGTCATCATCACATTCACGGTAAGTTTTCCTATCACTTTCATAAAAATTTTCGTTGCTTGCTGTTATCTATAATGTTAAGGGTGTTTTTTTTAACAGTGCAGGGAGGGTTTATACAGTACGTAAATGAAAGAATAATTGTAAATGAGTATGTATGTCACGTCATTATCACCTCATTCACCGTAATTTTATCTATCACTTTCATAAAAGTTTACTTTGCTTGCTGTTATTTATAATGTAAAGGGTGTTTTTTAACAGTGCAGGGAGGGTTTATACAGTACGTAAACGAAAAAATAATTGTAAATGAGTATGTATGTCACGTCATCATCACATTCACGGTAAGTTTTCCTATCACTTTCATAAAAATTTACGTTGCTTGCTGTTATCTATAATGTTAAGGGTGTTTTTTTTAACAGTGCAGGGAGGGTTTATACAGTACGTAAATGAAAAAATAATTGTAAATGAGTATGTATGTCACGTCATTATCACCTCATTCACCGTAATTTTATCTATCACTTTCATAGAAATTTACGTTGCTTGCTGTTATTTATAATGCAAAGGGTGTTTTTTTAACAGTGCAGGGAGGGTTTATACAGTGTAAACGTAAAAATATATTAAAATATCTATGTACATATAGGCGGATCCTACTTCGCGGATTTCCTGGTTCGCGGTGGGTCCCGGAACCGAACTACCGCGATAAGTTAGGCAACACTGTATATGCTAGCTCACGTAGGTGCGACCCCAATACATTGTACGCTATTGGACAGTATTTCACATAATACAATACTGTGAGTTATATATCTAAATTTATGTTTTTTACTATTTTATTACTCTTAGGCTAGGAAATACTTGTTTTATTAATAAAATAATGAAAATTTCAAAATGTACTATCTCACGTAGGTTCGACCCTTTTCGTTTTCCGAAACACTGATACTGGTATCGCATTTTACATGGTTCAATACTGTTAGTATTTATGTTTTTTACTGTTTTATAATTCTTAGGCTAAGAAATAAGTTTTTTTTATCAATAAAATCATGAAACTACTGGAAATTTTAATATATATGCTAGCTCACATAGGTGCGACCCCAATACATTGTATGCTATTGGACAGTATTTCACATGATGCAATACTGTAAGTTATATATCTAAATTTATGTTTTTTACTATTTTTTACTGTTTTATTATTCGTAGGCTGTGAAATAATTTTTTTTCATCAATTAAATAATAAAGAAAATTTTCAATAAAAAAATTAAAATACTGAAAATTTTTATTTTTTTAATAAATACCCCCCCCCCCAAAAAAAAAAAACAAAAAAAATTGCCAAAAAATATTGCGGTACAGTGATTTCGCGAGGCAAGAAAGGCGATAGAGAGAAGGATCACTGTATACCCTGTTCCTTTTTTCCGTGTTTTTTTAACCGCGAAATTGCAAAAACGCCCCCAAAAAATAAGAGTGAAAAAATACGAAATTCGCGAATAACGCCCATGCAAAAATATTTTAAATTACTTTTTTCATTTTAGTAAAAATTGACCCCCTTGGAGGCACTTTTCCGCCACCCTCCTCCTCTTCTACTGCTTAATGCGATCGGATATTATGAAGAAAGCTGAAATAAAGCATTAAAAACAAACAGCAAACATATTTGCAAGATAATATCGTCAGGGAAATAGCGTGTGAGGGTGCATCAGCTGATACAGAAGTAGCAAAACATTTGCCGATAGAGGTTCGTTCTCCCGTATCCTCCTCCTCTTCTACCGCTTAATGCGATCGAATATTATAAAGAAAATTTTAAAAAAGCATTAAGAAAAAATAGCAAAGAAATTTTCGATATAATATCGTCAGGGAAATAGCATGCGAGGGTGCATCAGCTGATACAGTGTGACAAAACGTTTGCCAATAGTGGTTCGTTTTCCTGCATCCTCCTCATCTTCTACTGCTTAATGCGATCGGATATTATGAAGATAATGGAAAAAAAAGCATTAAGAACAAACAGCAAACATACTTTTGATATAATATCAAGGAAATAGTGTGCTAGGGTGCATCCTCGTCCTCACCGCCACCATCAGTGTTGCCAGAATAGATGAATGAGAGAAATGATAAATATAAAAAATATACATGTAAGCTGGTAAGTTATTTCAAGTATGTTAAAGATGAAGTACATTTTTATTTAACTTACAGTACTACCATCTTGTAATTAATATATATCTTAAAATGTACCATACATTTGAAAATAAAAACATCTGCTTTATCTGGTAACACTGGCCACTGTACAAACGTACAAATTGTAAATAATATTTTTTATCAAAATATGTATTTATTGTAAATAGGTAATCATTTAGTAATTATCAAGTTAATTTAAAGTTGTATTTAATGGGTCAATAATTACTCTTGGGTTGTTTGTAACTCCTCCCACTGAAATAGCTGTACATATAAATAACCCTGAATTTGATAATTAAATCAGTTCAATATTCTGCTTGTATTGGTGAACATCCTCTTTTATATATTAAGTAAAATAACTCTTGCTTTCCATTTGAAGTAGTGAAGTAACTACAGTCATTACATTGGTGACCCCAAAGTGTTTCTATCTCTCACCCACGCCATGACAGACATCAAACCTTCTACAGTGGCAACAGACCTTATTGCTAACTTCAAACTACCGACGTTCTCCACCATCGACGCCCACATCTGGTTCCGACGTGCAGAAATACAATTATGTTTAAAGAGGATCACAAATTCCGGAACACAAGCTGATCATGTTTTATCATCCATTCCTGACACACTCTTTCCCCAGATATCAGACTGGTTGGAATCCCAGGGTGACAATGCCATCGCATACCAAGACTTGAAAACCTTCCTCTTGAAGAAATTTTCTCCATCTCCAGAAAAAAACAGGCATTAGGTGATCAGCGCCCTTCTGACGCACTTGCTGAGATGAGAGCTATTGCCCATCCTCCTCCCGACAGTTCGGGTACCAGTCAGACAATAGATGTACTCCTCGCACTTTGGATACAGCGTCTTCCTGAATCTGCTTGTGCTGCAATCACAGATTTTTCAACTTTCGATGATGCAGCTCTGGCAGCCCATGCAGACAGTCTTCTCGATGCACACAATGCAGCTAGTCGTCCACCAATATTGCCAGCACACCTCTTAACATTACCAATATCAATCACATGTACTCCAGCCCTCCAGACAAAGCCATCACTGCTGCCACATCTTCATCTCGATCATCATTCTACAACAATGCCCTTACACGACCTCGAGCTAAAGAAATTACCTCATATTCTCACAAAAGACTGGGTGTCACGTCCAAACTCTGTTACTATCACGCCCGCTTTGGTCACGCTGCAAAAAACTTGCTTTAAGGTTGTCGCTGCCTGCGGCAGTTTCTGTCTCAATTAATGTTTTCTTCCTAGTTGATTCCATTACAGGTATCAAATTCTTGGTTGACACAGGTGCCTGCAGGTCTCTCATCCCAAAGTCCATGGTCCACAGTGGTTGTAGTCCAGGTACTGACAACAAATTGGTAGCTGCCAATGTGGATACAAAGTTCTCCAGTTATCCTTAGTCAACAGAACTTTCACGTGGAAATTTATTATTGCAGATGTTTCTCTACCTCTCATTGAAGCTGATTTTCTTGTACATTTCCATCTCCTCATTGATGTCGCCAATCGCCGCCTCGTGGACACCAACACCTTATCCTCAATTGCCATTGTTACGGCACCTGCTGACCTCACTCTTCACATATCTAATGGCCAAGATGATTACTCCTTCCTGCAGTCTACATATCCTGAAGTTTTCAAACCAGAACTTTGCCTATCTTCCCGCACACCTGCAAGTCATGGTATTTTCCATTTCATACGAACTTCAGGTCCTCCAGTATTCTCAAAGTTTCGTCGGCTGTCTCCAGAAAAACTCACCACAGCAAAAAAGGTCTTCAAGGAAATGGAAGAAATGGGTCTACGTCAAAAGGCATCCAGCCCATGGGCATCCCCATTGCACATAGTAATAAAAAAGGACGGCACACTACGACCCTGCAGCGACTACAGGTGATTGAATATTATGACAGAACTTGATCATTACCCTCTCCCTAACATTGCTGATGTCACGACATACCTACATGGGGCCAAGATATTTTGCAAACTGGACTTGCTCAAAGGTTACTATCAAGTCCCTATGAATCCTGGAGACATTCCCAAGACAAGCCATAACCACTCCCTTTGGAACATATACGTTCAACTACTCTTGCTTCGGCCTCAGATACGCCGGAGTCACTTTTCAACGCATGATGGATGGGATTTTGGGTGACCTACCCTTCTGTGTTGCTTATGTGGATGACATCCTAGTTTTCTTTTCTAATCAAGACACCCACACCAAACACCTCCACCAAGTTCTTGAACGTCTACGCTCTGCTGGTCTCATCGTCAAGCACGTCACGTGTGTATTTGGAGTCAAAGAAGTAGAGTTCCTGGGACACTGTATCTTCTCCAAGGGTGTCCTTCCCCTCCCAGAAAAAGTAACCGCCATCCAGACATTCCCTAAGCCTACTACTATCAAGGCCTTGCAAGAATTTGTAGGAATAGTCAACTATTACCATCATTTTTTACCAAACATTGCTTCAGTAATGACTCCACTATATACAGCACTGGCTAGAAAAGAAAATCACTATCCTGGGGCCCTGCCCAAGAAGATGCCTTTAATGCTGCCAAAAAAGCTCTTTCTGCTGCAGCCCATCTTAACTTTCCAACACCTGGTCTACCTCTCATCTTGTCTACTGATGCCAGCAATACTGCAGTGGGAGCTGTCCTCGAACAGATTAATCATGGAGTTAGTCAACCAATCGCCTTCTTCAGTAGAAAGCTTACTCCTGCTGAAACCCATTATTCCACCTTCGACAGGAAGCTTCTTGCTATTTATTCCGATGTCCACCACTTCAAGCATTTTCTCGAAGGTGTCTCATTTACTATCCAAACGGACCACCTTCCACTTGTCCACGCTTTTACCAAGCGAACAGATGCATGTTCCGCAATACAACAAAGACACCTCTCTACTACATACGAGTTTAACTGTACTTTGCAACATGTCTCGGGAAAAAGGAATCCTGTCGCTGATGCATTTTCAAGAAACACTATTTCATCCATATGCCTTGCTTCGACTACAGACACCTTGCAGAACTACAGATACAAGATCCTGAAACGCAATCTTGTCGTACATCACTCACATCTCTTCAATGGAAAGATTTACCAATAGACGAACAAGCGACCACCATCTTGTGTGACGTGAGTTCAGGATGACCTCGCCTCTGGATTCCTCAGCCTCTTCGACGGCACGTATTGCAACTTATTCATGGACGTTCTCATCCCTCCAGCCGATCAACTGCTATGCTCCTCAAGAAAAAAATTCATATGGCACGGAATAACAAAACACGCTAAATCTTGGCCCCGCTCCTGCTTGTCATGTCAAACTTCTAAAATCCACCGACATACTGAATCTGGAATTGGTACTTTTCCTCAGCCACAAAAACGTTTTTCCCATGTCCATGTTGACATTGTGGGACCTCTTCCTCCATCAGAAAACAACAAATACATATTCATAATATTGGACAACTCAACCCGATGGCCCGAGGCAGTGCCCATGAAAGAGGCCACTGCCTCCTCCTGTGCTTCTGCCTTCCTATCTGCCTGGATCTCAAGGTTTGGCATCCCCGAACATATTACATCAGATAGGGGTTCCACATTTACATCCCAACTTTGGAACTCTCTCAGTCAGCTCCTTGGCTCCACAAAGCATCACACACCATCCTACAATCCAGAAGCCAACGGCATGGTTCAACACATGCACAGAACACTAGAGGCAGCCCTCATCACCCGCTGCACAAGCAATTCTTGGACACATCAACTACCTTGGGTACTCCTTGGACTCCAAACTACTCCCAATGAAGGACTTAACGTATCCTCAGACGAGATGGTATATGGCGACCCCTTGGTGGTACCTGCGGAGTTTTTCCCAAACAACAATCACCATGAAGATCTCAATCGTCTCCGCCAGATAGTTGCAATATACACACCTGTAAAACAAACATACCAGAATAACGAAAAAACTTTCGTTCCACGAGACCTCAATACAGCCACCCATGTCTTCATCAGAACGGATAGTCATCGGACGCCTCTAACGCCTCCTTACACTGGACAATATAGAGTCATACGACGACATTCAAAGGCATTCCTCCTCAACATCCGTGGCACTGAGGAGTGGATATCCACTGACCGCTTGAAAGTCTCCTACCTTCAAGAAGATGATCCTCCTCCTATTTGTTTCTCTAGGGCAGGACGCCCTTTATGCTCTTCCAAGGGGGGAGCATTGTACAAACGTACAAATTGTAAATAATATTTTTTATCAAAATATGTAATTACTGTAAATAGATAATCATTTAGTATTTATTAAGTTATTTTAAAGTTGTATGTAATGGGTCAATAATTACTCTTGGGTTGTTTGTAACTCCTCCCACTGAAATAGCTGTACATATAAATAACCCTGAATTTGATAATTAACTTGGTTCAATATTCTACTTGTATTGGTGAACATCCTCTTTTATATATTAAGTAAAATAACTCTTGCTTTCCGTTTGAAGTAGTGAAGTAACTGCAGTCGTTACACCACTATGCACATGACAGTGTAAGCCTGTTGCCAACCGCATAATAGAGTCCATTAATTTGTTTACTGTGCAGTAAATCTGTATATCTTTTATACTGTATACAATTTGCATATCAATATAAATAACTACAGGTCTTTCTGTTTTGTTAAGTACTTATAAAATATGTTTTACTTATATCTTTGGTATAGTGTGTCTATGGACGGTTGTGGAACGAGCTATGCCCTTTATCATTGTTTCCTATGGAAAATGACTCGTTTTTTCACGCGATTTTCCATTTACCCTTCACTTCTGAGAATCTATCTCCGGGTTATTCTGAGAACTAGGTGTATATATATATATATATATATATATATATATATATATATATATATATATATATATATATATATATATATAATATATATATATATATATATATATATATATATATATATATATATATATATATATATATATATATATATATATATATATATATATATATATATATATATATACAGTGATCCCCCCATTATCGCGAGGGTTCTGTTCCGGGACCCAGCGCGAGACAGAAAAATCGCGGAGTAGGATCAGCCTATATGTACATAGATATTTTAATTTATTTTTACGTCTACACCGTATAAACTGTATAAACCCTCCCTGTACTGTTAAAAAACCACCATTTACTCCATAAATAACAGCATGCAATCGTAAATTTATAGGACATACTCATGTACATATGTATTTTACAATTATTTTTACGTTTGCTGTATAAACCCTCCCTGCACTGTTAAAAAACCACCCTTTATTTTATAAATAGCAGCATGCAACGTATATTTATATGTACGTGATAGGTGAACTTACCTTATCTGTTATGGTTAACATTTTCCTTTGCCGCTTAGGCTCACTACAAGAAGCCTTAGAAGATGAAGGATGTTTGGGAGGCATTGTAAAGGTTAAAATATGTGAGTAAAAAAATCACAAGCAAAATGTATTAATAAGCACAATGTGAACGGCGCACATGTGATTAGACTGAACGAGTGAGGCGAGACAATGGAAGATGGTGGAAGCCTTTGTCCGAAACGCTGATAGCGGTATCGTATTTTACATGTTGCAATACTGTTAGTATTTATGTTTTTTACTATTTTTTACTGTTTTATTATTCTTAGGCTAAGAAATACATTTTTTTTTATCAATAAAATCATGAAACTACTGGATATTTTAATATATATGCTAGCTCACATATGTGCGACCCCAATATATCGTACGCTATCGGACACTATTTCACATGATGCAATACTGTGAGTTATATATCTAAGTTTATGTTTTTTTACTATTTAATACTGTGAGTTAGATATCTAAATTTATGTTTTTTTACTGTTTTATTACGCTTAGGCTAGGAAATACTTGTTTTATCAATAAAATAATGAAAATTTAAATATGTACTATCTTACGTAGGTTCGACCCTTTTCGTTTTCCGATACGCTGATACCGGTATCGTATTTTACATGGTGCAATACTGTTAGTATTTATGTTTTTTACTATTTTTTACTGTTTTATTATTCTTAGGCCAAGAGATACGTTTTTTTTATCAATAAAATCATGAAACTACTGGAAATAAAAGTATGTATGCTACGACCCCAATACACTGTACGCTATCGGACACTATTTCACATGATGCAATACTGTGAGTTATACTGTATATCTAAATTTATGTTTTTTACTATTTTTTACTGTTTTATTATTCGTAGGCTGGGAAATAAATTGTTTTTATCAATTAGATAATGAAATATGTTTTTTCAATAAAAAAAATGAAAATACTGAAATTTTTTTGTTTAATATTTTAATATTTTTGCATATACCCCCCCCCAAAAAAAAAATCGCGGTACAGTGAAAACGCGATACAGCAAAGGATCACTGTATATATATATATATATATATATATATATATATATATATATATATATATATATATATATATATATATTATATATATATATATATATATATATACAGTAACCCCTCGCTATATCGCGGTTCACCTATCGCAAGTTCAGTGCATTGCAGTTTTTTTTTTTTTTTTCTTCTGGCTATATGCGAAAATATTAAAATATTAAAAAAATAAAAATTTTCAGTATTTTCATTATTTTGTTAAAAAAATTTAAATTTTCAATATTTTCATTATTTTACTGAAATATTTTTTTTTCATTATTATATTGATAAAAAAAATGGATTTCCCAGCCTAAGAATAATAAAACAGTAAGAAATAGTAAAAAAACGTAAATTGGATCATGTAACTCTGCACCACAGAAAGTACAATACCAGTATCAGTGTTTCGGAAAATACAAAGTGTCGCACCTAAGTGAGCTAGCATATATTAACATTTCCAGTAGTTTCATTATTTTACTGATAAAAAAAAACTAATTTCTTAGCCTAAGAATAATAAAACAGTAAAAAATAGTAAATAACATAAATACAGTGTTCCTTCGATTATCGCGAAAGTTCAGTTCCGGGACCCGTCGCGAGACAGGAATTTCGCGGAGTAGGATGACCCTATATGTACATAGATATTTTAATTTATTTTTACGTTTACACTGTATAAACTGTATAAACCCTACTGTTAACAAACCACCCTTTACTTCATAAATAAAAGCATGCAAGCGTAAATTTATTTGACATACTCATGTACATAGGTATTTTACAATTATTTTTATGTTTACTGTATAGACCCTCCCTGCACTGTTAAAACACCACCCTTTACTTTATAAATAACAGCATGCAACGTAAATTTATATGTACGTGGTAGGTAAACTTACCGTGAATGAGGTGGTAATGAGTTTGTAGATGCCAGAGGAAATTATTCCGCAGCCAATAACAGCTTTACGGCTGTTATTCTTGGAGGCCAAAATATCGGCCGACATATCTAAGAGTTTCACCTTATCTGTTATGGTTAACATCTTCCTTTGCCACTTAGACTCACTACCAGATGCCTTAGAAGATGAAGGATGCTTGGGAGGCATTGCAGAGGTTGAAAAGGTGAAGAAAATAAATCACAAGCACAACGTATTAATAAGCACAACGTGAACGGCGCACACGTGAGTTAGACTGAACGAGTGAGGCGAGACAATGGAAGATGGTGCAAGCCTTTGTCCGAAACGCTGATACTGGTATCGTATTTTACATGGTGCAATACTGTTAGTATTTATGTTTTTCACTATTTTTTACTGTTCTATTATTCTTAGGCTAAGAAATACACTTTTTTATCAATAAAATCATGAAACTACTGGAAATTTTAATATATATGCTAGCTCACGTAGGTGCGACCCCAATACATTGTACGCTATCGGACAGTATTTCACATGATGCAATACTGTGAGTTATATATCTAAATTTATGTTTTTTACTATTTTTTTACTGTTTTATTACTCTTAGGCTAGGAAATACATGTTTTATCAATAAAATAAGGAAAATTTCAATATGTACTATCTCACGTAGGTTCGACCCATTTCGTTTTCCAAAACGCTGATACCGGTATCGTATTTTACATGGTTCAATACTGTTAGTATTTATGTTTTTTACTATTTTTTACTGTTTTATTATTCTTAGGCTAAGAAATACGTTTTTTTATCAATAAAATCATGAAACTACTGGACATTTTAATATATATGCTAGCTCACATAGGTGCGACCCCAATACATTGCACGCTATCGGACAGTATTCCACATGATGCAATTCTGTGAGTTATATATCTAAATTTATGTTTTTTACTATTTTTTACTGTTTTATTATTCGTAGG
The DNA here is from genome assembly GCA_037179515.1 of Halocaridina rubra. Lineage (NCBI taxonomy): Eukaryota > Metazoa > Arthropoda > Malacostraca > Decapoda > Atyidae > Halocaridina > Halocaridina rubra. Next base: position 51,972 of record JAXCGZ010007666.1, read on the forward strand.
CTGAGAAATAAATTTTTTTTTCAATTAAATAATGAAATTTTTTTTCAATTAAAAAAAATGAAAATACTGAAAATTTTAATTTTTTTAATATTTTAATATTTTTGCATATACGAAAAAAAAAAAAAAAAAATGCCAAAAAAAATCACGGTACAGTGAATTCGCGAGGCAAGAAACGCGATAGAGCGAAGGATCACTGTACTCACAGAACTGCACCATGTAAAATACGATACCGGTATCAGCGTTTCAGAAAACGAAAAAGGTCACACATACGTGAGCTAGTACATATTGAAATTTTCATTATTTTATTGAAAAAAAAAGTATTTTCTAGCCTAAGAATAATAAAACAGTAAAAAATAGTAAAAAACATCAATTTAAACATATAACTCACAGTATTGCACCATGTGAAATACTGTACGATAGCGTACAATGTATTGGCATCTTGGAAAACGCAAAGGCTCGCACCTATATGAGATAGTTCATGAAATGCTATTGGATGAAAGGGTGGGAGACGACGAATCACATAATTGTTATTCTGTATGTTCTGTATCATGGGGCCTGATTGGTTTTTTGATTGAAGCTTCATTCTCCCACCGTCTTCCATTGTCTCGCCTCACTCGTTCGCGTTGTGCTATATGATTTTTTTTACTCATGTAGTTCAACCTTTGCAATGCCTCCCAAGCGTCCTTCATCTTCTAAAGCTTCTGGTAGTGAGCCTAAGCGGCAAAGGAAGATGTTAACCATAACAGATAAGGTGAAACTGTTAGATATGCTAAAAGAAGGAAGAAGGTTTGTGGATGTCGGCCGCCATTTTGGCCTCAATGAATCTACTGTTCACTACATCAAAAAGGACGAGGCAAATATCAGGAAAACAGCGACTATTTCATTTAGTAAATCAGCGAAGAGGGTTGTAACACCCAGCAATAAGATAATAGTGAGGATGGAATCTGCTTTGGCCCTGTGGAGTGCTGATTGGAGAGAGAAGAACATCAGTATTGACACCATTATCATACAAACAAAGGCGAAGAAGCTGTACGAGACATTCGCTGCAAACGAAGCCGACGACGACAGTGGCGACCGTGAGGAGGAGGAGAAAAAGATATCGACGACCCACAACCAGGACCCTCCAGAGATTCTCCACCGAGGAAACAATCGTTTGTTGCAAGCAAGGGATGGTTTGCCAAATTTCAAAAGCGCTTTGGCTTAAAGAGCGTTTCAGTTTATGGCGAAGCTGCCTCGGCAGATACAGCTGCAGCAGAAGATTACTTGAACAACGACTTCAAGAAAATTATCGAGGAAGGCGGTTATGCTCCTGAGCAAGTGTTAAACATGGCTGAGACAGGGTTATTTCGGAAGAGAATGCCGTCTCGCACTTTTCTCTTCAAGGAAGAAGCTAAAGCCCCGGGATTTAAAGCGCCAAAGACCGCGTTACCCTCATCATGTGCGGGAATGCTGCGGGCTTCATGTTAAAGCCCGGGCTTATCTACAAGTCAAAGAACCCTACGGCTTTGAAGAATAAAAACAAGAATCTGCTGCCAGTGTATTGGATGCATAACCCTAAGGCCTAGATCACGAAAAGCCTCACATTGGACTGGTTTCACCAATGCTTTATCCATAAAGTCAAAATATATCTTGCGGAAAAAGGCCTTGAATTTAAAGTCCTTTTTTTGATGGATAATGCTGGTGGCCATACAACTAATCTCGAATATGACAGTGTTCAAGTAGAGTTCCTGCCACCGAATACGACGTCACTGATTCAGCCTATGGATCAAGGCGTTATTCGTGTGTTCAAGGCCCTCTACACGCGAAATGCCCTGGCGAACCTGGTTGAAGCCATGGATGCAGACAAAGAATTCTCAATGAAGACTTACTGGCGTAATTACACGATTGCTACATGCCTTCAAAATATTCAGAATACAATCAAAGAGATGAAGCCGGCCACAATCAATGCCAGCTGGAAGCAATTGTGGCCCGAAGGATCTGCGACTACAAGGGATTCGTTCCTGATGAAGTCCATAACTCGGCAGTTGCGAAAGCCGTGAAGTTGGCTGCATTGCTAGGAGGAGAAGGCTTTAAAGATAAGACTCATGAAGACGTAATTGAACTGATTGACTGCCACTCGCAGCCTTTGACTGATGAAGACTTGGAAGAAATGGCAAAATCAGCGAGCGAAGAAGAGGAAGAACAACCAGAGGAAAAGCACAAAGAAATTGAAGAACCTGGCCTTACACTCGAACGTTTGGCAGCCATGTATGAACATGTGAAAGCAATCCAACAACTCTCGCAGGAACATGACGATAACAGGGTTCGTTCGGTGACCTTCTGCAATCTTCTCGATGATGCCATGATTCCTTACAAGACCATCTTCCAACAAAAGAAGAAACAGCGACAGCAACTCCCCATTACCATGTTCTTCGCTCGCAAAAAGCAGCCGTAAAGTTGTTATTGGCTGCGGAATAATTTCCTATGGAGTCTACAAACGTCATTACCACCTCATTCACGGTAAGTTTACCTATCACGTTCATATAAATTTACGCTTGCATGCTGTTATTTATAAAGTAAAGGGTGGTTTTTTAACAGTGTAGGGAGGGTTGATGCCATAAAGGTAAAAATAATTGTAAAATACCTATGTGTATGAGTATGTCATGTCATCATCACCTCATTCACGGTAAGTTTACCTATCACTTTCATATAGATTTACGCTAGCACACTGTTATCAATAAAGTAAAGAGGGTTTATACAGTAAACGTAAAAATAAATTAATATACCTATGTACATATAGGGTGATCCTACTTAGCGGAAATTCACCTATCGCGGTCGGTTCCGGAACCGAACCCCCTTGATAAACGGGGGATTACTGTGTATATATATATATATATATATATATATATATATATATATATATATATATATATATATATATATATATATATATATATATATATATATATATATTATATATATATATATATATAAATGACTTGGTTTTCATGGGTCCTGGGTTCGAGTACCGGTCGGGGTAGGAAGTGATTCATGTTTTCGCATGTGTAATGTGCTTAATTGGTTATTTCATGGCCCGAATGAGATTGGGAATTGAAGTAAATGCTGAAATGAAGCCACGAGTGAGGTTGGGGAATCTGTAATATGAACATAGTGGCATTTAGTTAGAATGCGTTCATTCCTAAGTATAGCAGACATAAGCTATAAGGTTAGATTCCCTTTAACCTTCTGTGGTGTAGTGGTAGCGCCTTGACTTAGTAATCATAAGTCCTAGATTCGAGTCCCGGTCGGGGTAAAAAAAAAAAAATGATTCATGTTTTCAATATATATATATATATATATATATATATATATATATATTATATATATATATATATATATATATATATATATATATATATATATATATATATATATATATCCTGCGTATATCGCGAAGGTTTGGTTCCGGGACCCGGCGTGATAGAGGAATTTTCACGAAGTAGGATCACCCTATATGTACATAGATATATTACTTTATTTTTACGTTTACACTGTATAAACTGTATAAACCCTCCCTGTACTGTTAACAAACCACCCTTTACTTCATAAATAACAGCATGCAAGCGTAAATTTATATGATAGTGATAGACAAACTTACTGTGAATGAGGTGGTAATGACATGACATACTCATGTACATAGGTATTTTACAATTATTTTTACGTTTACTGTATAAACCCTCCCTGCACTGTTAAAAAACCACCCTTTACTCTATAAATAACAGCATGCAATGTAAATTTATATGTACGTGATAGGTAAACTTACCATGAATGAGGTGGTAATGACGTTTGTAGATGCCAGAGGAAATTATTCCGCAGCCAATAACAGCTTTACGGCTGTTATTCATGCAGGCCAAAATAGCGGCCGACATCCGTAAACCTTTTTCCTTCTTTCAGCATATCTAAGAGTTTCACCTTATCTGTTATGGTTAACATCTTCCTTTGCTGCTTAGGTTCACTACCAGAAGCCTTAGAAGATGAAGGATGCTTGAGAGGCATTGCAAAGGTTAAAATATGTGAGTAAAAATATCACAAGCAAAACGTATTAATAAGCACAACGTGAACGGCGCACACGTGAGTTAGACTGAACGAGTGAGGCGAGACAATGGAAGATGGTGGGAGAACCAAACTTCAATGAAAACGCCAATCAGACCCCATGATACAGATCTTTCACTCTTTCAGCCAATAGCATTCCATGAACTATCTTACGTAGGTGCAAGCCTTTGTCTGAAACGCTGATACCGGTATCGTATTTTACATGGTGCAATACTGTTAGTATTTATGTTTTTTACTATTTTTTACTGTTTTATTATTCTTAGGCTAAGAAATATGTTTTTTTATCAATAAAATCATGAAACTACTGGAAATATTAATACATGCTAGCTCACGTAGGTGCGACCCCAATACATTGTACACTATCGAACAGTATTTCACATGATGTAATACTGTGAGTTATATATCTAAATTTATGTTTTTTTACTAGTTTTTACTGTTTAATTACTCTTAGGCTAGGAAATACTTGTTTTATCAATAAAATAATGAAAATTTCAATATGTACTACCTCACGTAGGTGCGACCCTTTTCGTTTTCCGAAACGCTGATACCGGTATCGTATTTTACATGGTGCAATACTGTTAGTATTGATGTTTTTTACTATTTTTTACTATTTTTGCTGTTTTATTATTCTTAGGCTAAGAAATACGTTTTTTTATCAATAAAATCATGAAACTACTGGAAATTTTAATATATGCTAGCTCACGCAGGTGCGACCCTTTGCATTTTCCGAAACGCTGATACTGGTATCGTACTTTCTATGGTGCAGAGTTACATGTTCGAATTTATGTTTTTTTTAACTATTTCTTACTGTTTTATTATTTGTAGGCTGGGAAATAATTTTTTTTATCAATTAAATAATGAATTTTTTTTTCAATAAAAAAATGAAAATACTGAAAATTTAAATTTTTTTAATATTTTAATATTTTTGCATATACCAATTAAAAAAAATGCCAAAAAAAAAAAAAAATCACAATACAGTGAATTCGCGAGGGAAGAAACGCGATAGAGCGAAGGATCACTGTATGTATATATATATATATATATATATATATATATATATATATATATATATATATATATATATATATATATATATATATATATATATATATATATATATATATATATATATACAGTGTTACCCCGGTTATTCGCGCTTCTTGGTTCGCGTTCTCACTCTATCGCGGTTTTTTTTTTTGGATAAATTATTATTTTATTTTATGGGTATACGCAAAAATATTAAAATATTGAAAGAAAAAAAATTTCATTTTTTTTTTAAATTTACATTGCGTGCTGTTATTTATAATGTAAAGGGTGTTTTTTTAACAGTGTAGGGAGGGTTTATACAGTTCGTAAACGAAAAAATAATTGTAAATGAGTATGTGTGTCACGTCATCATCACCTCATTCATGGTAATTTTATCTATCACTTTCATAAAAATTTACGTTGCTTGCTGTTATTTATAATGTAAAGGGTGTTTTTTTAACAGTGCAGGGAGGGTTTATACAGTATGTAAACGAAAAAATAATTGTAAATGAGTATGTATGTCACGTCATTATCACCTCATTCACCGTAATTTTATCTATCACTTTCATAAAAATTTACGTTGCTTGCTGTTATTTATAATGTAAAGGGTGTTTCTTTAACAGTGCAGGGAGGGTTTATACAGTACGTATACAAAAAAATAATTGTAAATGAGTATGCATGTCACGTCATTATCACCTCATTCACCGTAATTTTATCTATCACTTTCATAAAAATTTACGTTGCTTGCTGTTATTTATAATGTAAAGGGTGTTTTTTTAACAGTGCAGGGAGGGTTTATACAGTACGTAAAGGAAAAAATAATTGTAAATGAGTATGTATGTCACGTCATTATCACCTCATTCACCGTAATTTTATCTATCACTTTCATAAAAATTTACGTTGCTTCCTGTTATTTATAATGTAAAGGGTGTTTTTTTAACAGTGCATGGAGGGTTTATACAGTACGTAAACGAAAAAATAATTATAAATGAGTATGTATGTCACGTCATTATCACCTCATTCACCGTAATTTTATCTATCACTTTCATAAATATTTACGTTGCTTGCTGTTATTTATAATGTAAAGGGTGTTTTTTTAACAGTGCAGGGAGGGTTTATACAGTACGTAAACGAAAAAATAATTGTAAATGAGTATGTATGTCAAGTCATTATCACCTCATTCACAGTAATTTTATCTATCACTTTCATAAAAATTTACGTTGCTTGCTGTTATTTATAATGTAAAGGGTGTTTTTTCAACAGTGCAGGGAGGGTTTATACAGTACGTAAACGAAAAAATAATTGTAAATGAGTATGTATGTCACGTCATCATCACATTCACGGTAAGTTTTCCTATCACTTTCATAAAAATTTACGTTGCTTGCTGTTATCTATAATGTTAAGGGTGTTTTTTTAACAGTGCAGGGAGGGTTTATACGATACGTAAACGGAAAAATAATTGTAAATGATATGTATGTCACATCATTATCACCTCATTCACTGTAATTTTATCTATCACTTTCATAAAAATTTACGTTGCTTGCTGTTATTTATAATGTAAAGGGTGTTTTTTTTAACAGTGCAGGGAGGGTTTATACAGTGTAAGCGTAAAAATATATTAAAATATCTATGTACATATTGGCGGATCCTACTTCGCGGATTTCCTGGTTTGCGGCGGGTCCCGGAACCGAACTACCGTGATAAGTGAGGCAACACTGTATATGTATATATATATATATATATATATATATATATATATATATATATATATATATATATATATATATATATATATATATATATATATATATATATATATATATATATATATATATATATATATATATATATATATACCTTGGCTGTTTCCCCCTTTAATTGGGAGGTAGCCAACATCAAAAAAAGAAAACAACAAGGGGATTACTTTGCTCTATGGGCAATGACGGAGCTAGCGACTGTTCAGATTGCACTGCTAGAGTGCCACAGCTCATCCTCCCGGCTCTTCCACAACCTGTGTCGCTTCACAACTACCAACCCCTACTGCCCCTACCTCAGGGCTACCTCTAAGATGCACCCCGTGGTAACAGCATATGCCCATCAGAGCTGCGTCACAATCGCTCGCCACTCATTCCTATTCCTAGCACGCTCACCTGCTTCCCTCACATCCATCCTCCTATCATTCAGGGCTCTCATTACTCCATCCATCCACCCAAACCTAGGCCTCCCTCTAGCATTTCTCCCATCAACTCTCGCATTCATCACCTTTTTTATCAGTCTTTCATCATCCATCCTCTCCACATGGCCAAACCATCTCAGAACATATCTACTATGGCTGCAATTTCTCTCCTCACGCCCGTTCTTGCTCTCATCACTTCATTCCTAATCCTATCCAACCGAGATTCACCAAGCATACTCCTCAGGCATTTCATCTCAAACAAATTTAGTTTCCGTCTCACACTTACTTTCATACCCCATAAGTCTGATCCATACATCACAGATGGCACAACCACTTTCTCACATGAAACTTTCTTAACATTCATTTCCAACCCCATAAGTCTGATCCATACATCACAGATGGCACAACCACTTTCTCACATGAAACTTTCTTAACATTCATTTCCAACCTTCTATCCTTCATAACTCCTTTCAACGCACCCAACACTTTACATCCTTCATTCACTCTGTGACACACATCTGCTTCCACTCCACCATTTGCAGCTATAACCAAGCCTAAATACTTAAACTGATCAACATCCTCAAGTGTCTCTCCATTCAACATAACATTCAATCCAGCACCATCCTCATTTCTTGTACACCTCATAACCATACTCTTTCCCATATTCACTCACAACTTCCTTCTCTCACACACCATTCCAAATTCTGACACTAACTGACACAGCTTTTCCTCTGAATCTGCCACCACCACAGTATCATTCGCAAATAGCAACTGATTCAGCTCCCACTCGTTATCATCCCCATCTACCATTCTCAAACCTCGACAACGCACTCGCTCATTCACCTCTCTTACGACTCCATCAGTATACAAATTGAACAGCCATGGTGACATCACACATCCCTGTCTCAGTTCCACACTCACTGGAAACAACTTACTCACTTCATTCCCTACACTAACACAAGCTCTACTGCCCTCATACAAACTCTTCACTGCATGCAACAATTTACCATTAATTCCATATAACCTCAAAACGTTTCACATTGCCTCTCTATCAACTCTATCACACACTTTCTCCAGATCCAAAAATGCAAACTACACATCCTTACCCTTTGCTAAATATTTCTCACATAACTGCCTTACACATCCTTACCCTTTGCTAAATATTTCTCACATAGCTGCCTAACTATAAAAATCTGATCTATACAACCTCTACCTCTCTTAAAACCACTCTGCACTTCCGCGATCACATTTTCAGTCTTATCTCTAATCCTGTTAACCAGTATCCTACCATACACTTTTCCTACCACACTCAACAAACTTATACCCCTAAAATTACTGCATTCATACACATCACCCTTACCTTTGTATAGGGGCACTATACAAGCAATCACCCATTTCATTTCCACTGGCACCATTGACAACATAAAGCATATGCTAAACACTCACTAACCAATCTAATGCGGTCACACCCCCTTCTTTCAACATCTCCGCTCTCACACCATGCATTCCAGGTGCTTTACCTGCTTTCACTTTATAAAATGCCCTTTTATATATATATATATATATATATATATATATATATATATATATATATATATATATATATATATATATATATATATATATATATATATATATATATATATATATATATATATATATATATATATATATATATATATATATATATATATATATATGTGTGTGTGCCCTGTGGGGCGGGCACAATATCAAAGAATAGCCTCACCGTATTCCCTGCGTGTCGTAAAAGGCGACTAAAAGTGGACGGGGCGGGGGACTAGGAATCCCCCCCCTTGTATCAACCTCCTGCGAGACGTCAAAGAAGAAGGGGAGTAGAGGGGAGAATAACTTCTCCCCAAACTCTAGTTTTGGGGTGTCTAAATGTGCGTGGTTGTTGTACGATAGAGAGCAAAAGATGTAAGATTGGATATATGTTTGGTGAGAGGAGGATGGATGTATTGGCATTGTGTGAGACGAAGATGAAAGGAAAAGGAGAAGCGGCATTTGGTGATGTGATGGGTAGGGTGTCTGGGGTTGAAAGGGGGAGAGCGAGAGAAGGTGTGGCATTATTGCTGAGTGAATGGATGGTAAATCAGGTAGTGGAATGGAAAGAAGTGTCATCTAGGCTGATGTGGGTGAGGGCTAGAATAGGAAGGGAATGTTGGGCTTTTGTTAGTGCGTATGGGCCAGGATGTGAGAGAAGTGAGGAAGAGCGGGATGAATTCTGGAATGAGTTAACTAGATGTGTGGATGGTCTGAGTAGAAGGAACTATGTAGTTGTGTTGGGTGACTTGAATGCCAGAGTGGGTGATGGAGAGATAGAAGGTGTTGTAGGAAAGTATGGGGTACCAGGTGGGAATGAGAGTGGCGAGAGACTGTTAGATATGTGTGTGGAGCAAGAGTTGGTGATAGGTAATAGTTTATTTAAGAAGAAGTTAATAAATAAGTATACATGGATGAGAGTGGCAAATGGAAGAGTGAAAGAAAGAGCATTGATGGATTATGTGTTGGTAGCAAAGAGCATGATTGGTAGAGTGAAAGATGTACATGCATTCAGGGGTGTGGCTCCTGGGATGTCTGATCATTTGTTGGTTGAAGTAAAAGTGGTAGTAGCAAAAGAGTGGGGAAATAGTGTGGGGGGAGGTAGAAGGGAAATAGTGAAGGTGGAAGAGTTGAAAAAGCCAGAGAAGAGACAGGAATATCAGGACAGGTTGAGAGTGGCATATGACAGGGTGAAAGAAAGAGAAGTTGGGGAGTTAGGGGAGGAATGGGGGTTGATGAAAGAATGTTTTGTGGGACATGCAAGTGATGTGTGTGGAAAGAGGTTTGTTGGAGGTGGCATGAGGAGGGGCAGCGAGTGTTGGAATGAAGGGGTGAAAATGAAGGTGGAAGAGAAAAAGAGGGCTTTTGAGGAATGGCTGCAGTGTAAAAGTAGGGAGAAGTATGAAAGATATAGGGAGAAAAATGTGGAAACCAAGCGGAAGGTAGAGGAAGAGAAGAGGTTGGCAAATGTTAGGTGGGGACAAAACAAACAAAAACAAAAAACAAGCAAACAAACTTTATTTCCATTTCAATACAATGGGTATTCGTCAGCCAGGGCAAGCCCCAACCCCCCACTGTGGTGTCCATCCACAGCAGTTCCTGCCAGTAAACAGCTTAAACTCTCGGTCTCGGACGGGAACCGATCTTTCGACCTCATGAATGCGAAGCCTGCGCGTTACCACTGTACTAGCCAGCAGGCGATTTTAGTAGGTCATATGAGGAGAATAAAAAGAAGTTTTGGAAAGAAGTGAAGAGAGCAAGGAAGGGTGGATCGAGGATGGAAGAGACAGTGAAAGATGTGAATGGACAGATGTTATGAGGGAACGATGCAAGGAAAAGATGGGCAGAATATTTTGAATGCTTGCTGAATGTTGAGGAAGATAGAGAGGCAGCTATAGTGGCAGTGGGAGGGGTTCAAGGGCCAGTAATGGGAGATGAAAATGAGAGAGAGATTACAAGAGAGGAGGTGAAAAGGGCATTGTATGAAGCGAAAGCAGGTAAAGCACCTGGAATGGATAGTGTGAGAGCGGAGATGTTGAAAGAAGGGGGTGTGACTGCATTGGAATGGTTAGTGAGAGTGTTTAATATATGCTTTATGTTGTCATTGGTGCCAGTGGATTGGGTGATTGCCTGTATAGTGCCCCTATACAAAGGTAAGGGAGATATGTATGAATGCAGTAATTTTAGGGGTATAAGTTTGTTGAGTGTGGTAGGAAAAGTGTATGGTAGGATTCTGGTTAATAGGATTAGGGATAAGACAAAATATGTGATCGCAGAAGTGCAGAGTGGTTTTAGGAGAGGTAGAGGTTGTATAGATCAGATTTCTATAGTTAGGCAGTTATGTGAGAAATATTTAGCAAAGGGTAAGGATGTGTATTTTGCATTTTTGGATCTGGAGAAAGCATATGATAGAGTTGATAGAGAGGCTATGTGGAATGTTTTGAGATTATATGGAATCAATGGTAAATTGTTGCATGCAGTGAAGAGTTTGTATGAGGGTAGTAAAGCTTGTGTTAGGGTAGGGAATGAAGTGAGTGAGTGGTTTCCAGTGAGTGTGGGACTGAGACAGGGATGTGTGATGTCACCATGGCTGTTCAATTTGTATATTGATGGAGTTGTAAGAGAGGTGAATGAGCGAGTGCGTGGTCGAGGTTTGAGAATGGTAGATGGGGATTATAACGAGTGGGAGCTGAATCAGTTGCTGTTTGCAGATGATACTGTGGTGGTGGCAGATTCAGAGGAAAAGCTATGTCAGTTAGTGTCAGAATTTGGAATGGTGTGTGAGAGAAGGAAGTTGCGAGTGAATGTGGGAAAGAGTAAGGTTATAAGGTGTACAAGAAATGAGGATGGCGCTGGACTGAATGTTATGTTGAATGGAGAGACACTTGAGGAGGTTAATCAGTTTAAGTATTTATGCTCGGTTATAGCTGCAAATGGTGGAGTGGAAGCAGATGTGTGTCACAGAGTGAATGAAGGATGTAAAGTGTTGGGTGCATTGAAAGGAGTGATGAAGAATAGAGGGTTGGAAATGAATGTTAAGAAAGTTTTGTATGAGAAAGTGGTTGTGCCAACTGTGATGTATGGATCAGAGTTATGGGGTATGAAAGTAAGTGAGAGACGGAAACTAAATGTGTTTGAGATGAAATGCCTGAGGAGTATGATTGGTGTATCTCGATTGGATAGGGTTAGGAATGAAGTGGTGAGAGCAAGAACGGGTGTGAAGAGAGAAATTGCAGCCAGATTAGATATGAATGTTCTGAGATGGTTTGGCCATGTGGAAAGGATGGGTGATGAAAGGCTGCTGAAAAAGGTGATGAATGCGAGAGTGGATGGGAGAAATGCTAGAGGGAGACCTAGGTTTGGATGGATGGATGGAGTAAGGAGAGCCCTAAATGATAGTGAGGGAAGCAAGCGAGCGTGCTAGGAATAGGAATGAGTGGCGAGCGATTGTGATGCGGCTCTGATGGGCATCTGCTGTTACCACGGGGCTGCATCTTACAGAGATAGCCCTGTGGTAGGGGCAGTAGGAGGAGCTGGCAGTTGTGAAGCGACACAGGTTGTGGAAGAGCCGGGAGGATGGGCTGTGGCACTCCAGCAGTGCCATCTGAACGGTCGCTAGCTCCCTCGTCATTGCCCATAGAGCAAAGTAATCCCCCTATTTGTTTTCCTTTCTTGATGTCGGCTACCCCCCAATTAAAGGGGGAAACAGCCAAGGTATATATATATATATATATATATATATATATATATATATATATATATATATATATATATATATATATATATATATATATATATATATATATATATATATATATATATATATATATATATATATATATATATATATATATATATATATATATATATATATATATATATATATATATATATATATATATATATATATATATATATATATATATATATATATATATATATATATATCACAGCATGTATTTATTTATTTATATATTTTGACATATAACTCCTATGAGTGCCCCATGTGCAAGCTAGAAGTCCACGTGGCTTCTCTGTTCTCTTGAGACCACACTCAAATGGAGGTGAAAACTGTCATTGTTTAGGTGCCCCCACACCACAAGTTATGGGGTGTTCCCCCATTCTCTGGAAGCCTAATGGAGGAGGCACGACCAAGAAACTATGTCCCGCCCTTTCTTTGTATGTTTGAATGACCCGAGGTTATAAAATGAGTCAACCAACGAGCGGGAAAGTCAGAGTATTGTGGACACCTATACAGATAGCATTATGTTAAGGGGACAGGGGCATTGAGGCCTAGAGGTAAAATGTAGCTCCTATATAAATTAAGTGTTAAGTATCATCACATATCTATTATCACCTTGCACGCTTTGAGCCCTGGCCTGTTGTGTAGAGAATAATAAATAATATATATGACAAATGTGGCAGCAAAAGTACAACTAAATACACATCAGTGGAGTACGACTACAAAATACATCAGTATTATACTGTCGTCTAAGAATAACAATACGACACTGGTGGCAGCCTGGTACGATTCCATGCCTAAATTAACGTGAAGAGACAAAAGTTATATGCCAGTGGAAACTCGTGCAATGAGAAAAAAATGCAAGATACAAAAGAATATAACGCATAGTTGGAAGAAATATCAAAGGAAGCTCAGCGAGTCACATATAAATAACACCCATGACTGCCCCATGTGCAAGCTGGAAGTCCATGTGGCTTCTCTGTTCTCTGAGACCACACTCAAATAGCTAGGAAAACTGGCATTGTTTAGGTGCCCCCACACCATAGGTTATGGGGTGTTCCCCCCTTTTCTGGAAGCTTATTGGTGGAGGCACGACCAAGAAACTATGCCCCGCAATCTCTTTGAATGTTTGAATGATCCAAGGTTAAAAAAGGGTCAACCAACGAGCAGGAAAGTCAGAGTATTGTGGGTACCTATACAGATAGCATTACGTTAAGGGGACAGGGACAGTGAGGCCTAGAGGTAAAATGTAGCGCCTGAATAAATTAAGTGTTAAGTATAATCGCATATCTATTATCACCTTGCACGATTTGAGCCCTTCAAATTTAAGTCAGAGTGATTATTACAACTTTAGTGTTTAAATAGATACAAAGAAAATTAATTATAATCTTATAACATCTCAGAGACTATTGAGAGTGTCTCTCCCAGTGTTACCAATTTCAACCACATCCTCTTGCGACCAACCTTAAAAGGACCTTTCTTAAATGAACCTGCAGTTCCCTTCATACCGCAGTTCCCTTTCCATTCACACCAGAATGTCCTCATTGGAAAAAGTTAACCTATATGACCTTAGAGTGTAGATACTGATATTTTTCCTGAAGTATTTACTTCATCTCTACATAATTTTCGAATATTCATGTCATGACATCAGAATAGAATTGGAATAAATCAGAAAAGACAATCTGTACAAAACAAGTCAACTATTGCTTGCAAATGTAGAGGAACTCTTTCCACAAGACAGTGCTAGGTGCATCATTAAAAGGCGAGTAAAAATATAATCACTTTTAGCTCATGTGTCCTGAAAACCTCATCAAATGGAGAACTTGACAAACTCTTTCAATCTCAAACTTCGGTTGTAAAATCCGTAGAGTTTGATAAACCACATGACCTAGGAGACCTACATCGAATGATAGAAACTCTTGCAGATAAGGTGAGAATTTTGGAAGCAGATGCTGAAGAGCTGAAAGCCTTACAACACAAGGTGGGATTGCTAGAATCAGACATTGTCCTACTTAAAAGTGATAATTCTAGGTTGAAACTGCTAATAGAAACATCACCTCTCAATTCAGTGCTGTCACCTAACAACGATGATGTCCCTTCTATTAACAACCCTCAGGTTTTCTGTCTCTACTCACAATTCCTTCAGTGCATTGAAAGACGAATGAGACAGTGCTAGTGAAGAAGAGGTAGATCCAGATAAAAGTGATAGTAAACAAGACAACCTGAATACACCATCTAGCACAAATAATCAATTCAGTAACAGGTTACAAAATAGTGAAGGAACAACAGCGTCCTTCCCCACTATTAACAACACAATACCAGGCACTAGCCAGAACAAGATTCTTTCCAGCACAAATAACCAACCGGGTAAAGGGTTGCAAAACAGCGAAGAAGATATATAGCCCTTCTCAACTACTCCTAACAACATAACAACTGTCACTAACCAAGACAACCAAATTACACCATCCAGTACAAATAACCAACCCAGCAATAGGTTGCAAAACAGTGAAGAAAACAGAAAAGACAAAATAGAAGCAGTCTCTAATCTAAACATTCCATTGAAGTCCTCTCCCCCACAGCCACAGTTACCAAATAATGCAAGTGCAAGGCATTCCTGGCAACCCCTTTGAGAAAGAGATATGTAATATATTGACAAATCAAGGCATTCCCTCTGAAGAAGTCTTGATTAAGGCGCTTTCTCGCAAACCAAATTGGGTCTCCTTTGCAATAACGATATCGAAAGGATTTGAATATGTAGCTTACCTACTGAATCAATGGCCTACAGGCATAATTGTCCAGCCATTTCGCAGGGGCAAACAGTGAACACAACCTGGGTTATCTACAAAATATCCCAAACTACAGACATACCAGAATAAACAGCAAAAGCTTATGAAAAGATCCCCTATAAGCGAGAATACACATAAACACACAATACAAACCTCTCTTATCGCCGTCCATGCACAAGAGACTTCTCTTGGAGAAATGGCTCTTACAACTCTAGACACTCACCTAGGCATACAGACTTTGAGAAGGCCTGATCATACCATGGCACATGCACAAATCAGTATTACCCATCCAACGGCAGGTACAGACACCAGGATCCATGGGCTATCCCCAGAACACACTATGATGATGAATTCCCAGCAGAATCACACAGTCAAAACAAATCATGGACAAACCCAAGAACAAACTACTGTACAACTATGACTACGGATACCACCCTGATGAAACATGGTAAGAATGTAACTTTAGTACATGTGAACACTCAGTCCCTTCTTGCTCATTTTGAGGAAATAATAATGCTAACAAAAGACAACAACATAGATATCCTCTGTGTAAGTGAAACTTGCCTTCCTCCTACAACTGAAAAAAAATTTTGAATATCCCAAATTTAAAATATTTCGTAATGACCATGGCCGAGGGGGTGGGGGTCTGTATTTATGTTAGAAATCATCTTACTGCATCAGAAATAACCACAGTTCTTGATGAAACTGAAGAGCTCGAAGATATATGGATCACTATGCAGTATCAGAAACTTCCATCTTTCAATGTAGGGTGTGTTTACCATCACCCAAAGGCACCTTCCAGTTCATCAGTCATCTCCTAGAAATATTCAAAAATATCTGTGCAAAATAAACCCGTATACATACTTGGTGACTTGCTCTCAGCAGATAACAAAATGAAAAGGGTGATCAACATTTTGAAGTTAACACGAATAGTGACAAAACCGACCTGTATAACCCCTAATTCTGAGACTCTAATAGATCTGATAATAACAAATAAAGTGGAAAGTATACCCTATTGTGACGTAGTTCCCTGCCTAATTGCAGATCACGAGCTGAACACTGCTATGCTATACATAATCAAGCCCAAAAAGAAGCCTCTTCAAGACATTCCGGTGTCTAAAAAATTATTCCCCTGAAATCTTTTGTGAAGCATTAATCAACAAAAGAAATGTACTTAATGGGACAATAAACACTGATAACGTCGATTTGCAGGTTGAGATTTTGACAAAAGTCTTCCGTGAATGCTTAGATAGTTGTGCACCCATTGTAACAAGAAAAATAACCCACCCCTCAGCCCCCTGACTAACAAATGGCATCAAAGAGGTAATGCAAATCAGAAATCAAATACAAAAAAAAGCTAAAAATGAATAGATATGATATGACTCTCCGTGAACGTTATAAAGAAGAAAAGAAACGTATTAGATCCCTCATCGATATAAGTAAAAAAACTTTTACAAAAAACAATTTAATGACTCGACATAATACAGCAGCAACATGGAAAGTGATAAGAAGCAAGATACCAAATGGAAAGACTACCTCAGAAAGTTATGAAAACATCAACTCAGTGAACATGAGTAATTACTAAAATGACAATTCTTCCAATGTAAACACAAGAGTACTTCAAGAAAAATTCTGTCGATTGTGCTACCCTAATTCTTACCAAAAAGAGTCTAAGAAACTCTGACTCTTATGGTCCAGATGATATACCATTTCAATTCATCAAAGATGCTCTACCCATGATTGTATCTTATATTCCAGCTATTATAAACACTTCCATTGTTACTAAAAGGTTTCCTGACTCTTGGAAAAATCACAAGTAATACCTCTGCATAAAAAGGGGGACAGAGAAGATGTGACAACTATCGTCCCAATTCCCTGCTACCCATTTTTTCTAAAATATTAGAAATAACTGTTGCATGCCAACTTATGTCATATTTAGAGTCAGACTATTCACTATTAACCAACATGGTTTCAAACAAACTCTCAACGGAAACTGCACTGCTCAAAGTTACAAATCATATCTATAATAATATAGATATGAAAAAATCTCTCTCCTTGTATTATTAGACTTATCAAAAGCTTTTGACAGTGTAAACCATGAAAGTCTTATTAGCAAATGTACTAACCTAAAAACTGACCCGAGCTGGTTTAGAGAGTATCTATCTAATCGCAAACAGTCTATCCATCTTAAGAGCATTATCTCTATGCCAAAAAATGTATCATTTGGTGTTCCACAGGGATCAGTACTTGGTCCTATCCTCTTCTTCATTTACATGAATGATCTATCTTCTTTCATTTCAGACTGTCAAGTCGTACAATATGCAGATGACACTCAACTACTCCTTAGTGGTGATATTAATAATATCCCAGAGCTAACCTTAAGAGCAGAAAACACTCTGTCAAAAGTTAAAACCTATTATCAAGAAATTGGGCTGTTAATTAACAAAAGTACAACACAATGCATGTTTACTGGCTCAAGGTTCCATATAGCACAAATTCCAGAAAACACAACAATTAATTTCTGCGGCAATATCATTACACCTAGCAAAACAGTCAAAACTCTAGAAATTCACTTTGATAACTACATGTTGTGTGATTCCCATGTAGATAAAGTATGCAAAAAGGTTACAGGAACATTAATGTACTTATCACATATACATAGTAGGAGGTTGGCCCATGGCACCAGCCGCCCATTGCGATACTACAGCTGAAGGATTTTTAAACTTGAATAGGACTGTCCAGGACAGTTCGATGTTAAGTCTTCCTTCAGTTACGGTTATTTGTTATGCCTACATCAACACTGAATATTCTTGGATATTCATTACACACTTCTTATTATCCCTTGACATCTGACAAGTCATTACACTCTCCATCTCTGTTACTTTTTACTTAATGTATTCTTCATGCCCAGGCTCGGTGAGAGCTGTTTTATTTTATTTTATATTTTGGCCCGTCCTGGTGTCACAATCATTAAAAAAAAAAAAAAAAAAAGAGAGAGAGAGAGAGAGAGAGAATTTTGAGACTACCACTTGAATAACTGTTGTTGAATCTTTAGCCCTAAGTCACAATAATTACTGCACAACTGTTTGGGGAGCTACCACTAAGACATATAAACAGTATACAAAAGCTTATTAATTTTGCAGCTAGAGTTGCCCTGGGAGGCATAAGAAAATATGACCACATCACACCAGCTCTCAAAAAGCTTGGGTGGCTGCGGGCAGAAAACAAGGTTGCCTATGCTATTTATGTTTTTGTATACAAAATTTTGAACCATCATTATCCAAGCTGGGCATTTGATTTAAAAACAGTCAGGGATATAAGGAGCACCAACACAAGACAGAGTAGTGAGCTCTTTATTCAGAGAACAAACACAGAAGCAGGTTCAAAGATGATCACTATTAAAGGGCCAACACTCTGGAACAATATCCCAGAGTATCTTAAAAATTCATCCTCCTTCGCAGCTTTCAAAGACAAACATGTAGTTTTCTTTTAGACAAATAGTTGCTGCTCACACATTAATTAAACTTAATGATTTACTGCAATTTCCCTTAAAACTAGGCTCTCTATATGTAAACTGATATCACCTTCTCTGTTCTCTAAGTTAAGAACTAATTATTCTCATAGTAAGGAATACAAAAATGGTGATGATGCCGATAATAACGATCCTGTATCAGGTGTTATCATTACTACATTATTGTTAACATTTTCATTACAGCATTATTATTTTCTAGGAAAGCAATATTTACTTTTACTGAATGTATTACCCACTTATTTATTAGTTAATTACATGTCTACTTATAAATTACTCTTCAATTGTATACGAATAGCCATAGTACAAAAATGGAAATAAATGTTTGTTTGTTTCGCCTGTTGTGTAGAGAATAATAAATGATATATACAACAAAGGTGGCAGCAAAAGTTCAACTGAATACACAACAGTGGAGTACGACTACAAAATACATCAGTTTTATAAGGCAGGCTAAGAATAACAATACGACAATGTTGCTTGCATTCATATGACTACTTGTGTGTGTGTGTAATTACGTAAATGTGCTTACGGTAAAGAGCCCAAAGCTCGTAACTTCCTGTCTCCTGATCGGTTCAATTTTGTACTTAGTGATACTTATCATACTTGCCCTTAAACCTATGGCTTGATTTTGCATTAACTACCTCCTCCCTTAGCAAATTCCAATTATCAACTACTATTACACTAAAAAATTACTTCCTGTGCGTGTGTGTGCGTGATTACCTAATTGCAATTACGGGAAAGAGCCCAATGCTCGTATCTTCCTGTGTCCTGATTGGTTCCATTATGTAATTAGTGATACTTATCATACTTGTCCTTAAAACTATGGATTGAATTAGCATTAACTACCTCCTCGCTTAACGAATTCCAATTATAAACTACTCTTACACTAAAAAAGGTGCTTGCAGCTTCATAATAAGTCTCCCGCGTGGGACAGTGTCAAATGCTTTCTGGAAGTCTAGGAATATGCAATCTGCCCAGCCCTATCTTTCCTGTAAGATTCGGCTTACCTCATCATAATATTCTAATAAGTTTGTTACTGTTGATCTACCTTCTCTGAAGCAATGTTGCCTCACTGACATAAAGGTGTGTGTGATTACCTAATTTTGTTTACGGGAAAGAGCCCAAAGCTCGTATCTTCCCGTCTCCTGATCGGTTCCATTTTAGACTTAGTGATACTTATCATACCTGTCCTTAAAACTATGGATTGAGATAGCATTAACTACCTCCTCGCTTAGCCAATTCCAATTATCAACTACTCTTACACTGAAAAAGTATTTCCTTACATCCAGCAAAGAAGTTTTCTTACGAAGCTTCAAACTATGACCTCTAGTTCTAGAGCCAGCCATATCAAAATATCGATCCCTATCCACTCTATCATAACCATGAAGGAATTTAAAGACTGTCACCATATCCCCCCTCACTCTTCTAGCTTCGAGTGATGGAAAGTCTAATTCCCTCAGCCTCTCATCATAACTGAGATTGCGTATTTCTGGCACCAGTTTCGTGGCATGTCTTTGAACTTTTTCAAGCTTAGCTATGTGCTTTTTCAAGTGCGGATTCCAAAAGGGGGCTGCATATTCGAGTTTTGGCCTCACATAGGTTACATAAATATTTCTGAACATTTCCTTGTCCATGTGCCTGAAGGCTACCCTTACATTTGATAAGAATGCATATGCTGCCCTTACTATGCCATTTATATGTATTTCTGAAGAGAAATCTGCCAGTATGTTTACTCCTAGATCTCTCTCATTTTCTGTCTCTTGAACTTGTACTCCAGCCACCGAGTAGTCAAGCTTGGGCCTTCTTGCACTTGTACCCATTCTCATTACCTTACATTTTGAAGTATTGAATTTCATTAGCCACTTTTCTGACCACTCATGCAGATTATTTAGATCCTCCTGAAGTTCTCTACCATTGTTCTCGTTTTTTACTTTCTTCACAATCTTTGCATCATCTGCAAACATATTCATGAATGAATTTACAGACTCTGGTAGGTCATTTACATATACAAGGAACAAAAGTGGCCCTAAAATTGAACCCTGTGGAACTCCACTACTAACTCTTCTCCATTCAGACACTGAGTGTCTTACTCTAACCCTCTGTTCCCTTCCTTCTAAGTAAGTTTTTATCCATTCCAAAACATTCCCACCTATTCTAGCCATTGATTGCAGCTTCCTAATAAGTCTCCCATGTGGAACAGTGTCAAACGCTTTCTGGAAGTCTAGGAATATGCAATCTGCCCAGCCCTCTCTTTCCTGTAAGATTTGGCTTACCTCAGCATAAAATTCTAATAAGTTTGTTACTGTTGATCTACCTTCTCTGAAGCCATGTTGCCTCACTGACAAAAAGTTGAAGGATTCCAAGTGAAGAGAGATATGTTTCCTTAGTAGTTTCTCCATAACTTTGCAAACTATGCTGGTCAAGGAAACTGGTCTATAGTTCAGAGCCGTATCCCTCCTTCCCTTTTTGAAGATAGGTATCACATTTGCTTGTTTCCAGCATCTTGGAATCTCCCCCGACTCCAGTGACTCCTTAAATATGATACTTAGTGCCACTGATATTGTGTTTGCGCATTTTTTAAGCACCTGAGGGGATATGTCATCAGGACCTGTAGCTTTATGAACATCTAAATCCATCAGCGCTTTGCATACCACTGTGGCTGTAAGGTTGATGTTCTCTAATACCGGCCCTTGAGCTTCTATCACTGCAATCTGAGGGGGTGGGGTATTTTCTACTGTAAATACTGACTGAAACTCCTTGTTCAATTCTTTGCAGATCTCTTCGTTCGTCTCAGTGATGCTTCCATCCGCTCTCTTTAGCCTTAAAACCTGTTCTTTTACCTTCAGTTTTCCTCTGATAAAGCTGTGGAAAAGCTTGGGATTTTCTTTAGCCTTCCTGGTGATGTCCCTCTCATAGTCTCTCTCTGCCTCTCTCCTTTTACTTAGGTAGTCATTTCTTGCTCTTTTGTAGGTTTGCCAGGCATTTATGTTTTTTCTCCTCCTATACCTTTTCCAGCATTTGTCTCTCCACTCCTTAGCTCTTTTACACCCATTATCGAACCATTTCTCTCTGGCATGAATTACACCTACTTTGGTGACAGGTATGCAGCAATCTACAATCTTCCCATATTTCTCACAAAAGATGTCATACATTTCTTGTACAGATTTGTTGTAAAATAAGGTTCTCCAGTCAATAACTGCAAAAAGCTCATTCATTTTGATGTAATCTCCTTTCCGATAGTTCCTCCTCATGTCCTCAGTGCCTCTACTCTCAGGAAGAATATCTTCAATGATATACTCCATCAACAACACACAGTGTTCACTCTTTCCAATTGGTGGTTCATACTCAACTTTTTCAATATCCAACACATTATCTGTGAACACTAGATCAAGTAGTGATGGCTCATCCCCACCTCTGGCCCTTGTTGGTTCCATTACATGTTGGTGTAGGAAATTCCCTTGTACGCAATCTAGGAATCTTGCCCCGAATGAGTCCTCACCACTGTGTGGGTCAAGATTTTTCCAGTCTATCTCTTTATGATTAAAGTCTCCCATAATCAAAATCCTACATTTTTTTTCCCGTGCCATGTTAACAACTGAGTTTATGACTTCAATAGTACCTATATGACTTTCCTCATAAACTTCAAGCCTATTTTGGTTCCTTGGTGGGTTGTACACAACAGTTATTATAATGCTCTCTGACCCAGTATTTATGCGAGCAACAAGAAATTCCTTGAACTCACTTTCTATAGCCAAGTTTATTTCTTCGACTTGAATCCTTTCACTTATGAGCAGTGCTATCCCTCCACCAGTCCTCTCAGATCTTTCAACCCTTAGTATTCTGAAACCCTTAGGAAAAACTGTGACACTGTTTATGTCCTCACTCAACTTAGTCTGTAATTGCTACTATATCTGCCTTACTGTTGTGAATCCTATCTTTTAATTCTACTGCCTTACCAGCTAATCCATCAGCATTTGTGTATAACAATCTTAATGAGGCCCCATCCCCTGATCTTCTGTCATTATCTTCTTTATCTCCCCTTTGTCTGGAAGCACTCTGTAATGAAAATTTTTCTTCTCTTCTTCATTTCTTTCATCATTTAACCTTCTTAACTCTTGCAACAAGTTTTTGATCTTTCCCATCTCTTCCTGTGTTCTGTATTGTCTAATGAACACTTCTTTGAATTCTTGAAGGTCTTTTAGACTTTTTTTTCTCAACAATATTTCCCTACATGTTTCCCCTCTCTCAAAGGTTACTTTTGTTGGTCTCGGCTTTCCTTCCCTCGAATATTTACCTAGTTGGTGTATGTTTACAATATCCTCAGGACCACATACTACTCCAAGCTTTCTTATCAGGTCTACAACCCTAGCTTTATTTTCTTCAAGTCTCCCCTGCCATGTTGGCTCCTGGGACTCGCTTATGCCTGAGATTACCACTGTCTTCTCCTTATCAAGTACCTGTCTGATGAGTGGGTTTGCCCTTTCCATCACAACGTCTTTCATTTTTTCGATTACTGTCTCTTTATAGTCAACTGTTTGTATGTTTTCCAGTGCCACCACCTTTACAGCCTCTTTTACTGCCACATTCCCCTTTAGTGCATCAGCAAAGGAAGTTTTCATGGCATCATTTTCCATATTCAGCTCCTGGAACTCTTTTCTGAACTGTTCAATGTTTTCTTTAATCTGGACATTCCAAGCAGCAATCTCGTCTCTCTCAGAAGAGAGCAGTGAACTAACATGTAATTCCTTTAGGTTGTCATTCAGCTCTTTGTTTTTATCTTCTTGTTTAGAAAGTCTAGATTCTAGTTGACTCTTTTCCCCTTCCAGCTTCTTTATTCTTTTTTCTAGTTCGTTTCTCTCCTGCCCTTGTGCTTTATTTGCTTCCTCCAAAGATCTAATTTGCTCTCTGAGTGTTTCATTCTCTTTCATTTCTCCATCCATATTCTGAATTTTATCATCGAGGCTTATAACCATTTCCTCTAAATTCTTGATTTTCTGTTTGAGTCTCCTGATGGCTACCCCTCCTACCGACCCATGGATGGGAGAGGTTTGGGACAGAGATGGCGTCATTTTTATGTTCTCCCTCTCACAGAATATAGAAAGAAGACGAGAAAGAGGAAAAAAAAAAGAGAAAAACTTTTAATTAAGCTTCACACCGAATTTTTATATCTCCATATAAGTGCTATTTAGTGACTCAGTTTATCTCTTTTCTGGTAACACACATCTTAACTTAAAAACTTGACCATGGTAATTTAAGGATAAAAAGAAAAAGAAAAAAAAAATGCAACAAAACAAAAGTCAAACCTGAAGGAAAAATTCGAACCTGTGTCTGAGGTGGCACCGACCTGTTTCTGCTATATATTCTTCCTAACTGATAAACTCACTTGCTAACCAAGGTATGTTATCACAAGATTAGACTTTACATTTAACTGTGTGTGTGTCTGTGTTTGTACTTAGTGATACTTATAATACTTGTCCTTAAAACCATGGAATGGGTTAGCATTAACTACCTCCTCGCTTAGTGAATTCCAATTATCAACTACTCTTACACCAAAAAAGTACTTCCTTACATCCTGCAAAAAAGTTTTCTTATGAAGCTTCAAACTATGACCTCTAGTTCTAGTGCCAGCCAGATCAAAATAATAATCCCTATCCACTCTATCATAACCATGAAGGAATGTAATGACTGTCACCATATCCCCCCTCAATCTCCAAGCTTCGAGTGATGGTAAGTCTAATTCCCTCAGCCTCTCATCATAACTGAGATTGTGTATTTCTGACACCAGCTTTGTGGCATGTCTTTGAACTTTTTCAAGCATAGCTATGTGCTTTTTCAAGCGCGGATTCCAAAAGGGGGCTGCATAATCAAGTTTTGGCATCACATAGGTTGCATAAATATTTCTGAACATTTCCTTGTCCATGTGCCTGAAGGCTACCCTTACATTTGATAAGAATGCATATGCTGCCCTTACTATGCCATTTACATGAATTTCTGGAGACATATCAGACAGTATGATTATTCCTAGATCTCTCTCATTATCTGTCTCTTGAAGTTGTACTCCTGCCACTGAGTAGTCAAGCTTGGGCCTTCTTGCACTTGAACCCATTCTCATTACCTTACATTTTGACGTATTGATTTTCATTAGCCACTTTTCTGACCACTCATGCAGACTATTTAGATCTTCCTGAAGTTCTCTACCATTGTTCTCATTTCTTACTTTCTTCACAATCTTTGCATCACCTGCAAACATATTCATGAACTAATTTACAGACTCTGGTAAGCCATTTACATATACAGGGAACAAAAGTGGCCCTAAACCTGAACCCTGTGGAACTCAACTACTAACTCTTCTCCATTTAGCGAGGAGTATCTTACTCTAACCCTTGGCTCCCCTCCTTCTAAGTAAGTTTTTATCCATTCCAAGACATTTCCACCTATTTCAGCCATTGCTTGCAGCTTCTTAATAAGTCTCCTATGTGGAACAGCGTCAAATGCTTTCTGGAAGTCTAGGAATATGCAATCTGAACAGCCCTCTCTTTCCTGTAAGATTCAGCTTACCTCATAATAAAATTCTAATAAGTTTGTTACTGTTGATCAACCTTCTCTGAAGCCATGTTATCTAACTGACAAAAAGTTGAAGGATTCCAAGTGAAGTGAGATATGTTTCCTTAGTAGTTTCTCCATAACTTTGCAAACTATGCTGGTTCAAGGAAACTGGTCTATAGTTTAGAGCCGTATCCCTCCTTCTCTTTTTAAAGATAGATATCACGTTCACTTTTTTCAGCATCTTGGAATCTCCCCTGACTCCAGTGACTTTTTAAATATGACACTTAGTGCCACTGATATTGAGTTTGCGCACTTTCTTTAGTACATGAGAGGATATATCATCAGGACTTGTAGCTTTCTGGACATCTAACTTCATCAGCGCTTTGCATACCTCTGTGGCTGAAAGGATGATGTTCTGTAATACCAGCCCAAGAACTTCTATTTCTGCAATCTGAGGGGGTGGGGTAGTTTCTATTGTAAATACTAACTGAAACTCCTCGTTCAATTCTTTGCAGATCTCTTCATCCGTCTTAGTGATGCTTCCTTCCACTCTTAAGCCTTAAAACATGTTCTTTTACCTTCAGTTTTCCTCTGATAAAGCTGTGGAAAAGCTTGGAATTTTCTTTAGCCTTCCTGTTGATGTCCTTTCATAGTCTCTCTCTGCCTCTCTTCTTTTACTTAGTTAATAATTTTTTGCTCTTTTGTAGGTTTGCCAGGCATTTAAGCTTTTTCCCCTCGTATATCTTTTCCAGCATATGTTTCTCCACTTCTTAGCTCTTTTACACTCATTATCAAACCATTTCTCTCTGGCATGAATTACACCTACTTTGGTGACAAAGATGTCGTACATTACTTGAACAGATTTGTTGTAAACTAAGGTCCTTCAGTCAATAACAGCAAAAAGCTCATTCATTTTGATGTAATCTCCTTTCGAACAGTTCCTCCTCATGTCCACAGTGCCTCTACGCTCAAGCAGAACATCTTCAATGATATACTCCATCAACAACACACAGTGGTCACTCTTTCCAATTGATGGTTCATACTCAATTTTTTCAATATGCAACATGTTTTCTGTAAATACTAGATAAAGTAGTGATGGCTCATCCTCACCCCTGGCCCTTGTTGGTTCCAGTACATGTTGGTGTAGGAAATTCCCTTGTACGCAATCTAGGAATCTTGCCCCAAATGAATCCTCACTACTGAGTGGGTCAAGATTTATCCAATCTATCTCTTTGTGATTAAAATCTCACATAATCGAAATCCTACATTTTCTCTCCCGTGCCATGTTAACAAATGAGTTTAGGACTTCAATAGTACTTATATGATTTTCCTCATAAACTTCTAGCCACCTTTCACTTATGAGCAGTGCTATCCCTCCACCAGTCCTCTCAGATCTTTCAACTATTAATATTCTGAAGCCCTTAGGAAAAACTGTGACACTGTTTATGTCCTCACTCAACTCAGTCTCTGTAACTGCTAGTACAGTATATCTGCCTTACTGTTGTGAATCCTATATTTCAGTTCTACTGCCTTACCAGCTAATCCATCAGCATTTGTGTATAACAGTCTTAATAAGGCCCCATCCCCTGATTTTCTGTCATTATCTTCTTTATCTCCCCTATATCTGGAAGAACACTTAAATAAAAAATTTTCTTCTCTTCTTCCTTTCTTTCCTCATTTAACCTTCTTGCCTCTTGCAACAAGGTTTTTGATACTTTCCATCTGTTCCTGTGTTCTGTTTCATCTAATGAACACTTCTTTGAATTATTGAAGGTCTTTTAGACCTTTTTTCTTCATCAATATTTCTCTACATGTGTCCCCTCTCTCAAAGGTTACTTTTGTTGGTCTCTGCTTTCCCTCCCTAGAATATTTACCTAGTTGGTGAATGTTTCCAATATCCTCAGGTTTACAACCCTAGCTTTATTTTCTTCAAGTCTCCCCTGCCATGTTGGCTCCTGGGATTCGCTCATGCCTGAGATTACCACTGTTTTCTCCTTATTAACTGCCTGTTTAATCAGTGGATATGCCTTTTCCATCAAAACGTCTTTCATTTTTTCCATTACTGTTTCTTTACAGTCAATTGTTTGTATTTCTTCCAGTGCCACCATCTCCACAGCCTCTATTATTGCCACATTCCCCTTTAAAGCATCAGCAAAGGAAGTTTTCATGGCATCATGTTCCATATTCAGCTCCTGAAACTCTTTTCTAAACTGTTCGATGTTTTCCTTAATCTGGACATTCCAAGCTGCAATCTTGTCTCTCTCAGAAAAGAGCAGTGAACTAACATCTAATTCATTTAAGTTGTCATTTAGCAGTTTGTTGTTATCTTCTTGTTTAGAAATTCTGGTGTCTAGTTCACTCTTTTCCCCTTCCAGCTTCTTTATTCAACTTTCTAGTACTTTTCTCACTTGCCCTTGTGCATTATTTGCTTCCTCCAAACATCTTATTTCCTCTCTGAATGTTGCATTCTCTTTCATTTCTCTGTTCATACTCCGAATTTTAACATCAAGGTTTATAACCATTGTCTCCAATTCCTTGATTTTCTGTTTTGATCACCTAACAGCTACTCCTCCTCCTGCTACATCACCTGGAGATCCTCTACCACCCCTCCCCAACCATTGGATGGGGGGGTTTGGGACAGAGATGGCCTTATTTTCATGTTTTCCCTTTCACAGAATATAGAGAGAAGAAGAAGAAAAAAAAAGAGAAAAGCTTCTATTTAAGCTTCACACAGAATTTCTATATCTTCATATGAGTACTATTTAGTTACTCAATTCATCTATTTTCTGGTAACACATATCCTAACGTAAAATTTGACTTTGGTAATTTAAGGGGGAAAAAATACAAAACAAAAGTCCACTTGAAGGAAAATTCTAATTTGTATCTGAGGAGACACCCACCTGTTTAAGTTATATATTCTTTTTAACTGATAAACTGTCTATTTCAGGAAAAAAAGAAATATTAATCACTAGCTAACCAAGGTATGTTATCACAGGATCTGATTTTATATTTAACTCAATTTATACAAAATAAAAAATAATAAGAGAGAGCAAAGAGAAAACAATAAGACAGCTGTGCTACTTGGCAACTTAACTCAGTACTGTTGACAGTACTGAGTTAAGTGTGTGTGTGTGTGTGTAATATTATTTTACATTCACCTGTGATTGAGAAGGGGTCCAGATAGGACCCGATATATAGCGTTATTTTTTCCATGTATTGTTTCACTGATGAGCTTCCTTACCATTTAGTGCTGTAGGCTAACAGTATATATATATATATATATATATATATAATATATATATATATATATATATATATATATATATATATATATATATATATATATATATATATATATATATATATATATATATATATATATATATATATATATATATATATATATATATATATATATATATATATATATATATATATATATATATATATATATATATATGTATGTAAGTATGTATGCATGCATGCATACATACATACATACATACATACATACAGGAAAAAGAAGGTAAAAGAACAGGTTTTAAGGCTAAAGAGAGCGGATGGAAGCATCACTGAGACGGATGAAGAGATTTGCAAAGAATTGAACAAGGAGTTTCAGTCAGTATTTACAGTAGAAAATACCCCACCCCCTCAGATTGCAGTGATAGAAGCTCAAGGGCCGGTATTAGAGAACATCAACCTTACAGCCACAGAGGTATGCAAAGCGCTGATGGATTTAGATGTTCATAAAGCTACAGGTCCTGATGACATATCCCCTCATGTGCTTAAAAAATGCGCAAACACAATATCAGTGGCACTAAGTATCATATTTAAGGAGTCACTGGAGTCGGGGGAGATTCCAAGATGCTGGAAACAAGCAAACGTGATACCTATCTTCAAAAAGGGAAGGAGGGATACGGCTCTGAACTATAGACCAGTTTCCTTGACCAGCATAGTTTGCAAAGTTATGGAGAAACTACTAAGGAAACATATCTCTCTTCCCTTGGAATCCTTCAACTTTTTGTCAGTGAGGCAACATGGCTTCAGAGAAGGTAGATCAACAGTAACAAACTTATTAGAATTTTATGATGAGGTAAGCCAAATCTTACAGGAAAGAGAGGGCTGGGCAGATTGCATATTCCTAGACTTCCAGAAAGCGTTTGACACTGTTCCACATGGGAGACTTATTAGGAAGCTGCAATCAATGGCTAGAATAGGTGGAAATGTTTTGGAATGGATAAAAACTTACTTAGAAGGAAGGGAACAGAGGGTTAGAGTAAGACACTCAGTGTCTGAATGGAGAAGAGTTAGTAGTGGAGTTCCACAGGGTTCAGTTTTAGGGCCACTTTTGTTCCTTGTATATGTAAATGACCTACCAGAGTCTGTAAATTCATTCATGAATATGTTTGCAGATGATGCAAAGATTGTGAAGAAAGTAAAAAACGAGAACAATGGTAGAGAACTTCAGGAGGATCTAAATAATCTGCATGAGTGGTCAGAAAAGTGGCTAATGAAATTCAATACTTCAAAATGTAAGGTAATGAGAATGGGTACAAGTGCAAGAAGGCCCAAGCTTAACTACTCGGTGGCTGGAGTACAACTTCAAGAGACAGAAAATGAGAGAGATCTAGGAGTAAACATACTGCCAGATTTGTCTCCAGAAATACATATAAATGGCATAGTAAGGGCAGCATATGCATTCTTATCAAATGTAAGGGTAGCTTTCAGGCACATGGACAAGGAAATGTTCAGAAATATTTATGTAACCTATGTGAGGCCAAAACTGGAATATGCAGCCCCCTTTTGGAATCCGCACTTGAAAAAGCACATAGCTAAACTTGTAAAAGTTCAAAGACATGCCACGAAACTGGTGCCAGAAATACGCAATCTCAGTTATGATGAGAGGCTGGGGGAATTAGACTTACCATCACTCGATGTTAGAAGAGTGAGGGGGGATATGGTGACAGTCTTTAAATTCCTTCATGGTTATAATAGAGTGGATAGGGATCGATATTTTGATATGGCTGGCTCTAGAACTAGAGGTCATAGTTTGAAGCTTCGTAAGGAAACTTCTTTGCTGGATGTAAGGAAATACTTTTTCAGTGTAAGAGTAGTTGATAATTGGAATTCGCTAAGCGAGAAGGTAGTTAATGCTATCTCAATCCATAGTGTTAAGGACAGGTATGATAAGTATCACTAAGTCTAAAATAGAACCGATCAGGAGACGGGAAGATATGAGCTTTGGGCTCTTTCCCGTAAACACAATTAGGTAATCACAATTAGGTAATCACATACATACATACATATATATATATATATATATATATATATATATATATATATATATATATATATATATATATATATATATATATATATATATATATATATATATATGGTAGGAAAAGCCCATTAAATAAAACAACGAAAATATTTATATATAAAAAGTACTTATTAATTTCATGACCTGAACTGGTCACATTCTCAAAGTACAATGGCAAGAGATACAACTAGCAAAACAAAAGAACACTTGAAAAGAAGGAGACAAAAGACCAGCCCAGGGGTCCTATACATGGGATTAATCGATATCAATCTGTAATGCCCACCTGGGTTAGTCGGTAATCCCCACATACAGGCCGCAAAAGGAATTAAAGTCCATACTTGGCTAAATTGTAATAACAAGAGAATCTTAATAATAGTAGTTAAATATATATATATATATATATATATATATATATATATATATATATATATATATATATATATATATATATATATATATATATATATATATAAGTATGTAAGTATGTAAGTATGTATGCATGCATACATACATACATACATACATACATATATATATATATATATATATATATATATATATATATATATATATATATATATATATATATATATATATATATATATATATATATATGGTAGGAAAAGCCCATTAAATAAAACAACGAAAATATTTATATAAAAAAAGTACTTATTAATTTCATGACCTGAACTGGTCACATTCTCAAAGTACAATGGCAAGAGATACAACTAGCAAAACAAAAGAACACTTGAAAAGAAGGAGACAAAAGACCAGCCCAGGGGTCCTATACATGGGATTAATAGATATCAATCTGTAATGCCCACCTGGGTTAGTCGGTAATCCCCACATACAGGCCGCAAAAGGAATTAAAGTCCATACTTGGCTAAATTGTAATAACAAGAGAATCTTAATAATAGTAGTTAAATATATATATATATATATATATATATATATATATATATATATATATATATATATATATATATATATATATATATATATATATATATATATAATATATATATATATATATATATATATATATATATATATATATATATATATATATATATAAGTATGTAAGTATGTAAGTATGTATGCATGCATACATACATACATACATACATACATACATACATATATATATATATATATATATATATATATATATATATATATATATATATATATATATATATATATATATATGGTAGGAAAAGCCCATTAAATAAAACAACGAAAATATTTATATAAAAAAAGTACTTATTAATTTCATGACCTGAACTGGTCACATTCTCAAAGTACAATGGCAAGAGATACAACTAGCAAAACAAAAGAACACTTGAAAAGAAGGAGACAAAAGACCAGCCCAGGGGTCCTATACATGGGATTAATAGATATCAATCTGTAATGCCCACCTGGGTTAGTCGGTAATCCCCACATACAGGCCGCAAAAGGAATTAAAGTCCATACTTGGCTAAATTGTAATAACAAGAGAATCTTAATAATAGTAGTTAAATATATATATATATATATATATATATATATATATATATATATATATATATATATATATATATATATATATATATATATATATATATATATATATATATATATATATATATATATATATATATATATATATATATATATATATATATATATATATATATATATATATATATATATATATATATATATATATATATATATATATATGTATGTATATATATATATATATATATATATATATATATATATATATATATATATATATATATATATATATATATATATATATATATGTGTGTGTGTGTGTGTGTGTGTGTGTGTGTGTGTGTGTGTGTGTGTGTGTGTGTGTGTGTGTGTGTATTAATAACACTGAACTGTTAACATAGTCTAAAATGGAAAGAAAAGCCCATTAAATAAAATATATATATATATATATATATATATATATATATATATATATATATATATATATATATATATATATATATATATATATATATATATATATATATATATATATATATATATATATATATATTTTCGTTGTTTTATTTAATGGGCTTTTCCTTCCATATGTGTATATGCATATGAATATATATTTATGTATATAATATATATATATATATATATATATATATATATATATATATATATATATATACCTAGTTCTTAAAATAACGCCTAGATAGGCTTCCAGAAGTGTCGGGTAAATGGAAAATCGCGTGAAAAAACGAGTCATTTTCCATAGGAAACAATGATAAAGGGCATAGATACGTTCCAAACCTTACATAGACACACCATGCCAAAGATATGATAGGTAAAAAACATACTTTATTACTACATAGCAAAGCAGAAAGCCCTGTATCTATTTTTAAGAGTATACAAAAGATATTCATATTCACTTTACAGCTAGAAATTAACATACATTACTGTACTGTACTCTATTATGCAGTGGGAAACAGTCATAAAGTACACTGGGACATGCATGGTGGCCGTGAGCAAGTAACTTATGCGGTAGAAGAGGAGGAGGATGCAGGAGAACGAGCCTCTATCTGCAAATGTAAACAAAGATAAAATAAAAATTATAAATAACCAAAGCAAGATCAAAAAACGAAAAAAAAAATTAATTATGCAATGCCTAAATTACCATATGACAGATTAAAAAAACTTAATCTAAATTCTCTAGAGAGGCGCAGAGTTAGAGGGGATATGATTGAGGTGTATAAATGGTTTAAAGGGATTAACAAGGGTGATATTAATAAAGTTTTAAAAATTCATGATCAAACCAGAACTTATAATGGGTAATGGATTTAAGCTTGATAAATTTAGGTTCGGAAGGAAAATAGGTGAAAATCGGCTTGGTAATACCGTAGAGTATTCCTAGTAGGATTATAAATGCCAATACCTTAGACACCTTCAAATGTAAATTAGATAGACATATGACAGAGGTAGGGTGGGTGTATATATAATGTATAATGATGATGATCTTTTCTTATGTAATCCTCTTTGTAATTGTGGAAGAAGCGTCCGCGGGCGCATATTTACTATATATATATATTTTTTTTTTTTTTTTTTTTTGTGGGGGGGGCGTTATTCGCGAAATTCGAATTTTTTACTATTATTTTTGGGGGGCGTTAATGCAATTTCGCGGATAAAAAGATCGCGCATAAAAGGAACAAGGTGTATATATATGTCGCATGACTGAAGTCTTGCTGAAGTCACATGAAAGCCTGCTGAAGCCAGGATCTGAAACTTGTTACAAATCTTGAGGAGTAACGGTCAAGGGCACAGATGTTTTATTACATGCCCTCACTTTTATTGGGTTTTGGGTCCAGGTCATGTTTTCCCTTGGTACCACCAAGATTTATGGCTGGACACATGGAACTAATATCCGGCGCCATGTACCCCAAGAGGCCTAAAAGATAAGGGACCCTCGGTCCTCGAAAACACCACAAAAGGTTGTAAACATTTGACCCATATGTATGGACGCGCCCTGGAGAGAGATGCCCCAATAGCCGCGGGCGATTTAGAACTTCTTCTGTTCAATAGGCCTGCTGAAACAGCCCCTCCTCAAAGAGGAGAGACTCCACTTTGAACCTGAAGTCCATTGGCAGAACTGGATTACACGACACGCCCTGCCCGTTGGGTATTTCAAGAATCCCTGAGGCAGACAGAGTATTTTCCCAGGGGCACGAACAGATCATAGATTTTGATAGTCATAGGGTGGGGACATTGAGACGTCGTATATTTTGTACTCTAAAATAAACTTATAATAACGGAGCTGCCGCTTGTCCATTCTTACCTTGCACCCTTCTGGTATTAATAGTAACGTAGTGACTTAGTCTTACGACATCTGGTGGCAGCGCGGTACAATCCCACGTCGAAATACGTACGTAAAGAGACACGTAAATGCCAGTGCAGACATGTGCGAAGAAAATAAGAATGGCAAACGCAGAAGACCAGTCCCTCCTAAGTCAGGAAATGGGCAACAAGGACAAAGACCGGAGAATTCTCGAATTGGAGGAGCAAGTGCGGCGCCTACAAACCCCCGCCGACGCCGCTCCGCCGAGAAGGAACTTGGCCGACTGCGACAACACCGACAGCGAAACCAACGCCTCAAACATCGACGAACAACCTGCCGCTCCAAATCACATGGTGACACAGGGAGCGTTGCAGGCCATGCCCCTAATCCGTGCCCTGGTTGTAAAGGGGCCTCGAGTCAAAGATTCCTTCCCCTTTATACTTTGACGGCGCAAATGTAAAAGGCCTCGAATATCCATCCCTATTTCCCGCATCCAACTTTCTGACACACTTGGGTCTGCAGATGAGAAGCGCCGAGTGGACCGACGAGTGCCGAATTAACGAAGTAGTACAAAGGTGCACTGGATTTGCGGCCGAGACACTAGGCAGAGACGATTGGTCGAAGATAAAACAGTGGGAAACTTTTAAGGATCGGTACCTAAAAATGTTCACAGTGCGACAGAGCGAAGAAACGCTCATATCTAAGATTCGATACAGTCCCCGAAGATGCGGAGAACAGTTGAATTGGTACGCGAGTAGGATTGAAACGTTAACGGGTTCAGTGAGTGAAATTGTCGAAAACACATACATGCGACAAAGTATTATGCGGAGCGCCTTGCGGAAAACTGTTCCGCCAAGATGCCACTTTCTGTTGAAGTCCAACATCCTGGTCCCCGATCTAGTCCGTCTACTGTCGAATTGGTTCGAGAGGCACTCTTGTCATGGGCTCTCGGAAGAGGAAATTGATAGGGAAAGACTCCTAGACCCGGCAGCGGTCCCCATCGCAGCCATGGCGAACGAACGAGGACCGAGGTCCCGAGAAGCGAAGGAAGGACAATGCGCCAAGTGTTGCGGCATAGGCCACCCACAGGAACGGTGCGTGGAAACGGCACACCCGGACATGGTCTACTTCAACTGTCTGGGGACTGGACATCGGTCTGACAGGTGCCCCTCTGCGAGAATGACTCGCGGAGCTTGGCAACTCGTAAAAACAAAAAAAACGCCGACGGGGACCTCCAGCAAACGGTCCGAATACCTCAGGTCGAGGAGCTATCGCTCCTCCTGAACGAGAAGTCGTGGACATCACAATACCACCTCCTCAGCACAGAGAGGTGACTTGTAGTTTCTATCTAATGAGTAATGGGATCTTGCTAATAGAAATTGCGGTCGGTGGACTCCGCCAAATTGCTTTGTTAGATACGGGCTCAGCCGTATCGTTGATTGACCATAGTATTGTTGCAGACCCCATCACTAAATTAGATACTCCAGTAGTTATTACCACTTTGGGCGATAATACCCCAAACTTTGTTAGAGTTAAAGAAGTGGTGAAACCCGTGATCGCATTTGAGGGGTCTCCCACAAGATTTAAATGTTCTTTTCTTGTATTACCTAAGTTAAGTGTTGAACAGGTGAAAGTAATAATTGGATTCAAGGACATGGTAAATATGTGAGTCAGTATTGTTAATACACGCAGTAAAACTACCGTAACTGTAAATGAGAGCTAAATAGTTGCATGTTCCGCACGCACGTCAGTGTCTGCATGCGTGTTGCAAGAGAAAAATTATAACTACATCGTGACGCTTCGGGAAGAAATTTTTGAGAGCGGTACTGCATGTGTTTTAGAAGTTATTACCTTGCGAGTAGTCCAGAACGCTCGAGCCTTATGCGCAGAATTTGTCGGAGAGTACGCGGATTTTTTCCTAATAAGTTGCTAATGGTTCCCGAGGGATCAAGGAAATTAACTGTTATGTGCGTAAATATGTCGCCGATCCCGCTAGTTATTCCTAGAAACACTAAAGTCGCCAAATTCGAAGAAGTGCGCGAGTGTTACAGTGTAAATTTCGCGAGGGTCGCGGAAGACCCAGAACATATCGTAAATTTGCAGGCATTAGCGAGAGGACTGAGCGCTGCTGAGCATTCTACTTTTATGACTGAACTTGTCGCTAAATATCATGATGTTTTTGCTTTAGACTGCGACCCCCTTGGAGAATGCACTCTAATGCTTTTTTATATTAACACAGGAAGTAACCCCCCCACCTTTGTCAAACCCTATTGCACTCCTTTCGTATACGAAAAGAAGTTAGAGGGAATGGTAGCCGATTTTGAGGAAAAGGGCATCATTAGATTGTCTAAAAGCCCTTGGCACAGCCCCATTGTAGTAGTACAGAAGAAAGACGGAGATCTTCGACTGTGCGTAGATTTCCGCAAACTAAATTTGCTCACCGAAGGCGATAAATTCCCCCTCCCTATAACTGAAGATGTACTCTGTCACGTCAGCGGCGCTAAGTATTTTACCACTCTCGACCTCCTGGCGGGTTACCACCAGGTAGTCTTGGAAGAGAAGAGTAAAGCGAAGACCGCTTTTTCAGTGAATAATAAACTCTGAGTACAATCGTTTGCCTTTTGGGTTAAAAAACGCCCCCGGTCATTTTAGCAGACTCATGACAGACGTGCTCCTAGTCCTCATTTAGTAATAATCGGACAAACCTTTGAAGAACACGCCCGGAACCTCATTTCAATTTTAGAAGCCTTAAGACAGAATAACTTGCACGTGAAATTGTCTAAATGTCAGTTTTTCAAAGCGGAAGTAGAATTTCTCGGACACAAATTGTCATCTGCGGGTGTGGCAGTATTACATGATAAAGTAAAAGCCATCGAGAAGTTTGCGCGGCCCAAAACGTGTAAAGATGTTAGATCATTTCTCGGACTTTGCTCGTATTACCGTAAATTCATTGAGAAGAAACGCAGACATTTCCCGTCCCTTAGATAGGCTTCTGAGCATGAGGCCGCCTTCGTAGCTTTAAAGAATGCCCTAATGTCTACTCAAGTACTCGCTTATCCTAAATTTGATCGGGCGTTTTACGTCACGTGTGACGCCTCCGACGTTGCAATCGGCAGAGTAGTATCGCAGGAGGACAACGAGAAAAGAGACCGCCCCATTAGTTTCGCTTCCTAGGCGCTCACAGACACTGAGCGGCAATATTCCACCATCGAACGAGAGGCACTTGCCATTGTGTTCGTCCTAGAAAAGCATAAATATTTCCTACTCGGATATCCGGTGGTAATTCGTAGCGATCACCTACCCTTAAAGTACGTGTATGCGAACCTTCTAAATAACCAGAGGCTTTCCCGATGGCTATTAAGACTTATGCATTTTAATATACAAGGGTTCGAGTATGTACCCGGAAAGAGTAACAAAGTAGCAGATTCCTTGAGCAGGGGAGTGAGAGAAGTCCCCGCCCTGGCCATTACCCGTTCAATGAGAAACGCGGGTCATCGGACCGTGGACACGAACCGTCCTACAACTGCGGGGGCCGATCCCGATTCTGCTCAGACACTCCTTCAGAGTGAGGGGGAAAATCATCCTTGCAAGGTGACTAAAAGCATGAATGGGGGAAGTGAGGGTGAGAGAGGACAGAGTGAAAGTTGCGAGAATGAACGAGAGAGTGAGCGAGTGAGTATGAATGAGTGGGGGGAGGGCTCTTGTGGGTGGAATCGAGAGGAGCTCGTAAGAAAGCAAGAGGTAAAGAAGCTCTTGCAAGGAATAAACGGCGAAGTACCTGCTAAAATTCGACACCGAATAAATTCATTCGTAATAGAAGGAGGAATATTGTACAAAATGTTTAAGAGAAAAAACGAAGAAGGGGGATACGCGGCAGTACTTCCCAAGGAGTTCTACGGTCACGCCCTCTTTTTGTGTCACACGAGTCCCGCGGCCAGCCATATGGGAATTGAGAAAACGTATCGGGTGCTAACTACCCAATTCTATTGGGAAGGGATGTATAAGGATGTTGCAGAGTATGTTAAGAATTGTCACGTGTGCAATTGCTTCAAACGACAGCATAATACGGTCCCGCCTGCACAGATTTGGCCGCGATGCAGTTTTAAATGGGAAAGAGTCCACTGCGATTTGATAGGCCCCTTGCCCCAATCATATGATGGCTACTTGTACATATTCGTACTCACAGACGAATGCACAATATATACCTTCACGTATGCGATGAAGGATAAGAGCGCGGCCTCGGTAGCCGTTGCCCTGTACCAGTTTACATTATTATTTGGATTCCCTCGAGAAGTCGTAACTGATAATGGACGCAAATTCATGAATGAAGTTTTCAAGGGGTTATGCGAGTTAGCGCGAGTTCGCCATGCCACGGTCCAAGTGTATCGGCCGCAAGCTAACGGGTTAGTAGAGCGACGAAATGCTTCCATTATTACACTATTACGTCAACTCACTGCCTCTGACCCCCAAGGATGGAACCTGCACCTGAAACAAACAAACAAACAAACAAACAAACATTTATTTCCATTTTGTACAATGGTTATTCAACATTAATAGTAACTTATGAGTAGACATGTAATTAAACTAATAAATAAGAGGGTAATACATA
Organism: Halocaridina rubra; assembly: GCA_037179515.1. Taxonomy (NCBI): domain Eukaryota; kingdom Metazoa; phylum Arthropoda; class Malacostraca; order Decapoda; family Atyidae; genus Halocaridina; species Halocaridina rubra. Next base: position 91,181 of record JAXCGZ010007666.1, read on the forward strand.
TACTGTAGTTAAATTAAATGTAGCTTTCATAGAAAATAATAATGCTGTAATAAAAATGTTAACAATAATGTTAATAATAAAGTAGTAAGTATGCCACTAGATACAGGATCGTTATTATTGGCATCATTTCCAGATTTGTTTTCCTTACAATGAGAATAATTAGTTCTTAATGAGCAGCAGCTATTTGTCAAAAGAAAACTATATAGTTTGCCTTTGAAAGCTGTGAAAGAGGATGCATTTTTAAGATGCTCTGGAATATTATTCCAGAGTGTTGGCCCTTTGATAGTGATCATCTTTGAACCTGCTTCTGTGTTTGTTCTGTGAATAAAGAGCTCACTGCTCTGTCTTGTGTTGGTTCCCCTTATATCCCTGACTGTTTTTAAATCAAATAGCCAGCTAGGATAATGATGGTCCAAAATTTTGAATACAAAAACATAAATAGCATAAGCGATCTTGTTTTCTGCCCGCAGCCACCCAAGTTTATTGAGAGCTGGTGTGATGTGGTCATATTTTTTTATTCCTCCCAGGGCAACTCGAGCTGCAAAATTAATAAGCTTCTGTATTCTGTTTATCTGAGTCTTAGTGGTAGCTCCCCGAACAGTTAGGGCTAGAGATTCAACAACAGTTATTCGAGTGGCAGTCTCAAAATTGTCTTTTATACGTGACAAGTACATTAATGTTCCTGTAACCTTTTTGCATATTTTATCTATGTGGGAATCAAACAACATGTGGGTATCAAGGTGAATTCCTAGGTTTTTGACTGTTTTGCTAGGTGTGATAATATTGTCGCAAAAAGTAATTGTTGTGTTTTCTGGAATTTGTGCTATGTGGAACCTTGAACCAATAATAAATATGCACTGTGTTTTACTTTCGTTAATTAACAGCCCAATTTCTTGGAAATAGGTTTTAATTTTTGACAGAGTGTTTTCAGCTCTTAAAGTTAGCTCTGTGAGATTATTAATATCACCACTAAGGAGTAGTTGAGTGTCATCTGCATATTGTACGACTAGACAGTCAGAAATGAAAGAAGATAGATCATTTACGTAAATGGAGAAGAGGATAGGACCAAGTACTGATCCCTGTGGAACACCAAATGATACATTTTTTGGCACAGAGATAATGCTGTTAAGATGTATAGACTGTTTACGATTAGATAGATACTCTCTAAACCAGCTTGGATCAATATTTAAGTTAGTACATTTACTTAAGAGAATTTCATGATTTACACTGTCGAAGGCTTTTGATAAGTCCAATAATACAAGCAGAGATATTATTTTCATATCTATATTATTATAGATACTATTTGTAACTTTAAGCAGTGCAGTTTCCGTCGAGAGTTTCCGTTTGAAACCATATTGGTTAATACTTAATAGTCTATTTGATTCTAAATATGACATAAGTTGGCATGCACCAATTTTTTCTAATAATTTAGAGAAAATGGGTAGCAGGGAAATGGGACGATAGTTTGTCACATTTTCTCTGTCCCCCTTTTTATGCAGAGGTATTACATGTGATATTTTCCAAGAGTCAGGAAACTTTTTAGTAACAATGGAAGTGTTCATACTGGTTAGAATATAGGATGCAATCATGGACAGAGCATCTTTGATGAATTGAAATGGTATACCATCTGAACCATAAGAGCCAAAGTTTCTTAGGCTCTTTAATATAAGAATTAGGGTAGCACAATCGATAGCATTTATCTTGAAGTACTCTCTTGTGTTTACATTGGAAGAATTGTCATTTAAGCAATTACTCATATTCACTGAGTTGATGTTTTCTTGAGTTTTTCATATGTATTTTTGCCAACGTTAGCAAAATAGTTATTAAACTTTTCCACTTTGTCTTTCAACTCCGTAATATTTTCATAACTTTCTGAGGTACTCTTTTCATTTGGTATCATGCTTCTTATCACTTTTCATGTTGCTGCTGTATCATGTCTAGCATCATTAAATTATTTTTTGTAAAAGTCTTTTTTACTTACACTGATAAGAGATCTGACACGTTTCTTTTCTGTTTTATAACGTTCTCGGAGAGTCATATCATATCTATTCATTTTTAGCTCTTTTTGTATTTGATTTCTGATTTGCATTGCCTCTTTGATGTCATTAGTTAGCCAGGGGGCTGAGGGGCAGGTTATTTTTCTTGTTACAATGGGTACACAACTATCTAAGCATTCAAGGAAGACTTTTGTTAGAATCTCAACCTGCAAATCGACGTTATCTGTGTATTTAATTCTATTAAGTACATTTGTGTTGTTGATTAATGTTTCACAAAAGATATCAGGGGAGCAATTTTTTAGACACCAGAATGTCTTGAAGAGAGGCTTCCTTTCGGGCTTGTTTATGTTTAGCATAGCAATGTTCAGCTCGTGGTCTGCAATTGGGCAGGGAACTACGTCCCAATAGGGTATACTTTCCACTTTATTTGTTATTATCAGATCTATAAGAGTCCTAGAATTAGGGGTTATGCGGGTCGGGTTTGTCACTATTTGTGTTAACTTCACAGTGTTGATCACTCTTTTCATTTTGTTATCTGCCGAGAGCAAGTCATCATTAAAGTCACCAAGTATGGGTTTATGGCGCACACAGATATTTCTGAATGTTTCTAGCAGATGATTGAATGAACTGGTAGGTGCTTTAGGGTGACGGTAAACACACCCTACAATGAAAGATGGAAGTTTCTGATACTGCACAGTGATCCATAAATCTTCGAGCTCCTCAGGTTTTTCTAAACCTGTGGTTATTTCTGATGCACAAAGATAATTTCTAGCATAAATACAGACCCCACCCCCTCGGCCATGGTCATTGCGAAATATTTTAAACTCTGGGATATTCACATATTTATTTTCAGTTGTAGGAGGAAGCCGAGTTTCACTTACACAGAGGATGTCAATGCTGTAGTCTTTTGTTAGCATTATTATTTCCTCAAAATGAGCGAGCAGGAACTGAGCGTTCACATGTACTAATGTTACATTCTTACCATGTTTCATTAGGGTGGTATCCATAGTCATAGTTGTAGTTTCGACTGTGTGATTCTACTGGAAATTCATCATTGTAGTGTGTTCTGGGGTTAGCCCATGGATCCTGGTGTCTGTACCTGCCGTTGGATGTGTAACGCTGGTTTGAGTACGTGCCATGGTATGATCGGGCCTTCCCAAAGTTAGTATGCCTAGGTGAGTGTCTAGGGTTGTAAGAGCCATCACTCCAGGAGAAGTCACTTGTGCGTGGACGGCGATAAGAGAGGTTTGTATCGTGTCTCTTTCTGTAGTCTCGCGTATAGGGGATTGTTTCATTAGCTCTTTGCTGTTTATTTTGGTATGACTGTAGTTTGGGATATTTTGTAAAATACCCAGGTTGTGTCCATTGTTTGCCCCTGCGAAATGGCTGGACAATTGTGTTTGTAAGGCACATATTCAAATCCTTTCGATATCGTTATTGCGAAGGAAACCCAATTTGGTTTGCGAGAAAGCTCCTTAATCAAGACTTCTTCAGAAGGAATGCCTTGATTTGTCAATGTATTATACGTATCTCTCTCTCAAAGGGGTTGCCAGGAATGCGAATATATATTTGAGCTGTAACCCTTGCACTTGCATTTTGGGCAACTGTGGCTGTGGGGGAGAGGACTTCAATGGAATGTTTAGAATAGAGACTGCTGCTATTTTGTCTTTTCTGTTTTCTTCATTGTTTTGCAGCCTATTGCTGGGTTGGCTATTTGTGCTGCAAGGTGTAATTTGGTTGTCCTGGTTAGTGATAGTTGCTGTGTTGTTAGGAGTAGTGGAGATTGGCTCTATATCTTCTTCGCTGTTTTGCAACTCTTTACCAGGTTGGTTGTTTGTGCTGGGAAGAATCTTGTTCTGGTTAGTGCCTGTTGTTGTATTGTTAGGAGTAGTGGGGAAGGACACTGTTGTTTCATCACTATTTTGTATCCTGTTACTGATTTGATTTGATTATTTATGCTAGATGGTGTATTCAGGTTGTCTTGTTGACTATCACTTTTATCTGGATCTACCTCTTCTTCAATACCACTGTCACATTCGTCTCTCAATGCACTGAAGGAATTGTGAGTAGAGACAGAAAACCTAGTTTGCAAAACCTGAGGGTTGTTGATAGAAGGGACATCATCGTTGTTAGGTGACAGCACTGAATTGAGAGGTGGAGATGTTTCTAATAGCAGTTTCAACCTAGAATTATCTCTTTTAAGTAGGACAATGTCAGATTCTAGCAAACCCACCTTGTGTTGTAAGGCTTTCACCTTTTCAGCATCTGCTTCCAAAATTTTCACCTTATCTGCAAGACTTTCTATCATTCGATGTAGGTCTCCTAGGTCTTGTGTTTTTTCAGACTCTATGGATTTTACAACCGAAGTTTGAGATTGAAAGAGTTTGTCAAGTTCACCATTCATTGAGATATTCAGGACACTTGCGCTAAAATGATTATATTTGTAATTATATCTTTTTTTACTCGCTTTTTTATGAAGTGTTTACCACTGTGTTGTGGAAAGAGTTCCACTACTTTTGAAAGCAATAGTCGACTTGTTTTGTACAGAGTGACATTTTTTTATTTTTTCCAATTCCCTTCTGATGTCCTCACGTGAATATACGAATATTCTGTCCAGAGATGATATAAACACCTCGGGAAAATTATCAGTATTTACACATGGAAGGTCAGAAAGGTCAACATTTTCCGATGAGGACATTCTGGTGTGAATGGGAGGGGAACTGCGGTATGAGGAGAACTGCAGGTTCACCTAAGAAAGGTCCTTTTTAGGTCAGTTGCTAGAGGTTGTGGTTGAAATCGGTAACACTGGGAGAGACACTCTCAACGGTTTCTGATATGTTATAAGATTATAAGGAATTTTCTTTGTATTTTTTTAAACACTAAAGTTGTAATAATCACTCTGACTTAAATTTGAAGATTTATATTTCAGTATGCTTTCGTTAATTTTATAGCTGTGAATTTAAACTCTGTCACTTGATAAACGCAATATTTTCGGGAGCACAATGCGTACCTGTCCTCCCCTCTCAAATGTTAAAACATGTGGAGCAGGCCCTGAATTTCGCATATCATAGGTCAATCGGAGACGCCCCCTATTTCCTAGTGTTTGGGGAAGATCCCAAATTACCCTGGGACACATTTGCCCCACAAAAGCTCTTGCCAGTGTATGATATTGAGAGTCTTCGAACGTATGTTGTAAATACCGCCAGAAAAACCTATGAACTTACGGCAGCCATCCTGGATAAGCAGAAAGAGAGGTATGCAAAAGAATATGATCTCAGGCATAGTACGAAGAGGCTTGAAGTAAAAGTAGGCGACAGAGTCTACGGGAAAAATGTTAACCGCCAGCATAAAATGTCCCCCTTGTATCTAGGTCCTTATCGGGTATTAGAAATAGCACATGATAATATAACCCTTAGAGATTTACGCAGTGATAAAATTTGCCATTATCATTCCAGCTTGGTCGTAAAGAAAGAGTGTGAGCTGACACGAAATGACAACAAGAATGTTACACAGCGGTTTCCTGTATTTGAGAGAGCAAACGTTGATCCACAAGCCGAAGGAACAGGGGAGAAAACAGCGCCCACATGCGCACCTCACTGTAAAAGATAGTCAGCTGCAGCCCTGAAGGCAAACCTCGGGCAGTATAAGAGCAGAAAAAAAAATAAACAAAAGGGTGGTACTAGTAAAAGTACCCAACCGTGCGTAAGTATGAGTAAACAGACGGAACAGTTATATGGCGAACTTCCCCTTGTTTCCGGATGTAATTTTGTTGTATAGTAATTCAAATAAGTCAAATTCGAGATAGTAGAAGAATATATATATTTTCTGTTTTAATTTTTCAAGTACAACTCCTTAAGAGCTTATGAAACCTAAGCAAAATGCATTCTTTAATGTTGCAAATGAAATATGATTCTGTTGTTATTAGTGCATACACAGAGACAGACTTTTTATATTTTTTCAGATTCCCGTTTTTGTTATATAGTTTTTTTTGTGTGAAGAAACACCTTTACTATCTTTATCCCTTTGATATATATTATAATTAAAGAGTTTTGAAAAAGATTATCTACAGATAATTATTGTTAATTACTATCATTGTCGTGAAATTAATAATTACATTTGAGCTAATTAAGATAATTAAGATTATTAGAGATTATATGTTGAGTCTGAAATTTAATAAATTAATAATACTTAATTCCTCTTGAGTTGATCATTACGAAAGGATAATTGTAATTTTGCTGATAGTAGTAGAGATATTGTCACAATAGATAAGGATGTGTATGCTATTTCAGTAAAGTCCTTTGCAATATTAAACAGAAAGGAATGGACTTATGCTTCGAGGTTTCTGCAGTTGTACACTAAGTTCTTTTGTTTTTTGTTAAATTGGGGAATAAAAATAGCCCTCTGAAAATAAACATAAAACTCTACCAATAGTCATTGCTCATGCTTGTTCACTTTCATTTGTTTATTTATTCTTTTGTTATGTAGGGATACTCCGTGATAATTTATTTATATTTTAATTTCAGTGCAGGTAAAGGAAGGAAGCCTGTCTCCACCTGACCATGCGGGTGGAAACCGCGAAGTATTTCAAGGTCGCCCAGTCAACCCTTTATTCTCCACCCTTCCCATCTCTCTCACTCTCCTATCTTTCACTCTACTCTGAGACTGACATGGGCTCCTCCCGAGGCTAAGAAAATGTTGCTGTCATTGATTCTTTTTTTTTTGTTTTTTTTTTCCAGCAAAGCTAGGCGATAATTGTGTCTACTTTTTATTTCAGTTGTTAAATTTTTGCATGCTGTTATTGCATAAATACTGATAAGACATCGGTAGTACCGACTTTTGCATAAATATATTTGCCACATATCGCAACTGTTTAGAGAGTAGATATAACTCCCATTGACAAATTGGGGAACCCGAAGGTTGCCGCTTATGCTCTATATATATATATATATATATATATATATATATATATATATATATATATATATATATATATATATATATATATATATATATATATATATATATATATATATATATATATATATATATTATGACAGCAGGAATTCGAATAGTGAAAGAGACTGTGTTAGAATGAGCATTACTATGAAATATAAGTGTAGAACTCTGTTCTTACCCTGAATGCCAGTCTCATAAGAACATAAGAATAGAGGACACTGCAACATGCCTACTGGCACACACGAGGCAGCTCCATTTTTGAATTGTATTTTCAGCATGTCTAACCTATTCTATTCTACTCTACTTATTTATTCTATTTTTCTGTTTATGATTTTTCTAATAAGCACTAACCTATTCATACCCACCCTACCTCTGTCATATGTCTATCTAATCTACATTTGAAGGTGTCTAAGGTATTGGCATTTACTATCCTACTAGGAAGCTTGTTCCATGCATCAGCTACTCTATTACCAAACCAATTTTTACCAATTTCCCTTCTGAACCTAAATTTATCAAGCTTAAATCCATTATTACGAGTTCTGGTTTGATCATGAATTTTTAAAACTTTATTAATATCTCCCTTGTTAATCCCTTTAAACCATTTATACACTTCAATCATATCCCCCCTAACTCTTCGCCTCTCTAGAGAATGTAGATTAAGTTTTTTTAATCTGTCCTCATATGGTAGATTTCTGATTTGTGTATCATCTTGGTCATTCTTCGCTGCACTCTCTCCAAGGATTCAATTTCCATTCTATAATAGGGTGACCAGAATTGCACAGCATAATCTAAATGGGGTCTAACTAATGCAAGATAGAGCTGCAAAATAACTTTTTCCGTCCTATTGCTAACGCTTCTTGAGATAAATCCTAAAATTCTGTTTGCTTTATTTCTGACTGCTGTGCATTGCTCTCTTGGCTTAAGACTACTACTCACAAGAACTCCCAAATCCCTTTCACACTGAGAACTCATGATTTCATGGTTATTTAGCTTATAACTAGTATTGTCTTTTATAGTACCCATTTTAACTATTTTACATTTTTCAACATTAAATTCCATTTGCCATTTGTCCGACCATTCAGATAATCTATTTAGATCTTCCTGTAAAGCATGAATGTCTTCTTTTCCATTTATAGTTCTACCTATTTTAGTGTCGTCTGCGAATTTACTTAGGTTACTACTGATATCCGAATCCAAGAGAAGAGCAAACCCCATAGTCCTCGACAGCGCCTGGAGGACACGAAGGAAGAATCGTTCCTCCAAGAACAGCGGAATTAGTTTTAAGCCCTAATTTTAAGACAAATCAATGCCCCATAGTAACATGATAGGCATAGAAATGATAGCATGAGGTTTCCTATAGTAATTACCATATATGTTATTGACTATTGCATTTAAAATGTCCATACCTGCTAATACTCCACATAATTTGTTTGCTAATGTTCTACATGATTCATATTTTCACTGTAACTAACCAAATTTTGTAAATCTTTAAAGAAAAAAAAAAGGAGATATATAGATAAAGTAACGTTGTGATCTAAACTGGCTTTTGATCTTAATCAATGTTTGATAATGATTAATTATATACTGTAATCATAATGATTAAGTTTTTTTTTTTTTCTTAGTATAGGAACATGTTGATATTAAAGATTTACCACAAAGAAATAGACGCCCTGCATGCTCTAGATCGTCCAGACAAGTTCGTCTGTAAGATTATTATTAAGCTATAAGAATAATGCTATGTTCCAGTAATCTGTTTAGAAGCTCATAGAAATAGGAATTCTTAGATAATAGCTTAAATAATTCGGACCCCGATTTTATTGTAAACTAATGTCTGTTAGGATATATAAAAGAGCTCTCAAAAGATAGCCCATGCTGCTGCTGAAATAGAGAAATTTCAGTTTGGCTGAGGGGGATCTCGCATGACTGAAGTCTTGCTGAAGTCACATGAAAGCCTGCTGAAGCCAGGATCTGAAACTTGTAACAAATCTTGAGGAGTAACGGTCGAGGGCACAGGTGTTTTATTACATGCCCTCACTTTTATTGGGTTTTGGGTCCAGGCCATGTTTTCCCTTGGTAACACCAAGATTTATGGCTGGACACAAGAAACTAATATCTGGCACCATGTACCCCAAGAGGCCTAAAAGATAAGGGACCCTTTGTCCTCGAAAACACCACAAAAGGTTGTAAACATTTGACCCATATGTATGTACACGCCTTGGAGAGAGATGCCCCAATAGCCGCGGGCGATTTAGAACTACTTCTGTTCAATAGACCTGCTGAAACAGCCCCTCCCCAAAGAGGAGGGAATCCTCTCTGAACCTGAAGTCCACTGGCAGAACTGGAATACACGACTCGCCCTGCCCGTTAGGTATTTCAAGAATCCCCGAGGCAGACAGAGAGTTCAGTCAGTATTTTCCCAGGGGCACGAACAGATCATAGATTTTGATAGTCATAGGGTGCGGGCATTGAGGCGTCGTATATTTTGTACTCTAAAATGAACTTAAAATAACGGAGCCACTGCTTGTCCATTCTTACCTTGCACCCTTCTGGTATTAATAGTAATGTAGTGACTTAGTCTTACGACATATATATATATATATATATATATATATATATATATATATATATATATATATATATATATATATATATATATATATATATATATATATATATATATATATATATATATATATATATATATATATATATAGATAGTAAGGAAGCCCATCAGTGAAACAAAACATAGTACAATGCTATATTTTGGATCCAAACTGGATCCCTGTATATATATATATATATATATATATATATATATATATATATATATATATATATATATATATATATATATATATATATATATATATATATATATATATATAAGGATTGGTTTCGGTATTACATCACGAAGTCCATTTTCTACTAAGGGCTAAAACAGTTGCCTTCTTGCGAAGGACTTATTTTGGCAGATGTAATCGCTACCCTGAGTGTATGCCTTTACTAACCTCAGTCCGTGACGGGGCGCGAACCCTCGACCTGCCGCCTCAGAGTCGAATACGCTACCATTTTGCCACTGAGACTACACACACACGCACACACACACACACACACATATATATATATATATATATATATATATATATATATATATATATATATTAATCCCCCCCTTATCGCGGTAGTTCAGCTCCGGGACCCGGCGCGAGACAGGAAAACCGCGAAGTAGGAACACATTTAAAAAAAAATAAATAAATAAATAAAAATTTAAAGATGACAGGCCAAAAATGATAAAATAAAACGGCCTTTATCAGGCTGTAAAGAGAAACAGAGATGGAGAGTGTAATGACCTGTCAGATGTGAAGGGAATATAAAAGATGTGTAATGAATATCCAGCTCTCTGCTGGGTTTACTATACCTCTGCATTACTTTCATGATGTCTATTCTAAAAATTCTCTTTAGATCTTATCATTATTATTATTATTATTATTATTATTATTGGCAATAATAATTTTCATTTCATGATGATTGGCGAGATTATTATTATTATTATTATTATTATTGATGTCGCGTGACTGAAGTTTTGCTGAAGCCAGAATCTGAAACTGCAACAAGTCGTGAAGAGAAACGTGAGAGACTAGAGGTCAAGGGTGAAATAGAATACTCTCCCAGTTGTTTATCTGGGTACGATAAACGGATCCAGGGGGCTTAGCACCTGGCTGGATCCATAGGGCTTAGCACCTGGCTGAACCCAGGTGCTTTAGCATAGGGCTTAGCCACCCAGCGTCAAGTGCCTCAAGAGTGTGGGAAAGACCCAGAAGGTGGCCCTGCCCAAAACCACAAGTAACCCTATATGCCCTGGAGGGATACCCAATAGCCACACACTGACCTGGAACTCTTCCGTTCTATAGGCCAACTTAAATAGCCCATCCCCCAAGAGGAGGGACCTCTCTTTGAACCTGAAGGCAATTGGCAGAAGTAGAATTAGCGACACGCCCTGCCCTTTGGGGTATTTCAAGCATCCCCATGGCAGCCAGAAAGCAGTCAGAGAGCGACAGTTAACCAGAATCTTACCAGGGGTACGAATAGATCATAGATTTTGATAGTCATAGGGTGGGGGGGGCATTGAGGCATCGAAGATGTTAGAATAAACTAAGATAAAGGAACCACTGCTTGTCCATTCTTACCTTGCACCCTTCTGGTACTAATATTGACGTAGTTAGAAGAATTCATTACGACAACTGGTGACACGCGGTGGAATAGTAACTAACTTTACGACAACTGGTGGCAGTGGTGGGATCAGACGCATGGAAAACGTACGAAGAGACTCTCATATCAGAAGAATCCAGTGCGAAGAAAAGAAAATAAGAATGGCAAACGCAGAAATCCAACATCTCCAAATTCAAGAAATGAGTAACGAGGCAAAACACCGGAGAATTCTCGAACTGGAGGAGCACGTGCGGCGCCTACAAACTCCTGCCGACGCTGCTCCGTCGAGAAGGAACTTGGTCAACGCCGACAGAGAAACCGAAGCCTCAAACATCGACGAACAGCCTGCCGCTCCGAGCCCCGTGGTGACACAGGGAACGCAGCAGGACAAGCCCCCACCCCGTGCCCTAGTTGTAAAGGCGCCTCGAGTCAAAAATTCACCTTTATACCTCGACGGCACAAATGTAAAAGACCTCGAATGTCCGTCCATAATTCCCGCTGCCGACTTCCTGAAATACTTGGGTCTGCGGATGAGAAGTGACGAGTGGTCAAACAGAGAATATTATGAAACTTTTAAGGAACTATTCCTAAGATATTTCTTAGTAAGCCGAAGTGTGACCGGGGCATTGAGTGAAAATGCCCATTACAAGAAATATAAGTTGCCGGATCCGACCAAGAAGATGGCGATTCATCGATTTTACTCGAGAGAAGAAGGAGAACCCCCTCCTTCCTTGCCTTCTGCCGTGAAGTTCTTCAGGACCACCTCCTTAAAATAGCTAAGTATTTGTGATCTGTATCCAGTGAGTAATGGGACAATTAGTAAAAGAAATTGAGGTCGGTGGACGCCGCCATTTTATCTTGTAGTTATGCTTTGACTCAGCCAACCCGCCTATAAGGGGTGTGGCGCCTAATAAGTTGATAAAAGTAGAATTTCTGTACCCATTACTAACATGGATAATTTGTACTAATAGCTATAAGAAGTAATGAATCCCCATTTTTTTATTATATGAATAATATAAAGTAATTGCGTTTAAAGGGTGTTCCATTTATTTGTATTAATGCCTAGATTGAATTTTAAGAACGCGAATGTATCGATTTTTAATTGACAAATTTAATGCACGTGAAATCACTATTATGGTATAAGAATTATAGTGTAAGAATTATAGTGAGTAATATACTTGAATCTGCTTTTAAGGTTTTACTTAGAACACGTGTGATTTCCAAGAAAGGAATGCGGAAGTGACCAATCGATCTCCCAACCTCGTTATTATAAATATGTAGTAATTGTACTGATCATTGATATTTAAAGTACGTGTAAAGTCATTTTTATATTAATCTCTTAAAGTGTAATATTTTGGAGTGAGAAAAGAAAGACATAAATGACAGATCGTTCTTTTAATGTTATTATGATGAAGAGATTAATATTACGATACTTGTGTGGCATTGCATTTGGAAGAATAAGAAATTTTGTGATATTGTTTAGAGATGAGGTTTTTTTTTATTTCGCGCTACGCAGGCGAAAATAAAAGTAAATTCGAGTGAATTTGTGCTGTCCTGGAATAGGGGAGGATTTTCAGTGTCACCCAAATGTAGCTTCAAGGGAGTAGAATGTTTGTTTGTTTGTTGTTAGAATGGGACCTAGGACTGGTGAGGCAGTCTTGTGACCGCACGGCCCAACCGAGATTTCACCTTTACTCTCCTTCAGAGGGATCGGGGAAAGAAAACCAACGCGTTGTAAATAGAAGGAACTTTACAGAGAGAAAGGGAATGCAAGTTTGAATGTGATATAGCGAATGTGATAGCGAATGAGTATGCCTGACCGGGGGTATAATGGGGGGGGGTTGCTCTAGGGTGTGAAATCGCGGAAAGCACCGTTAGGAAGCATGATTGAGGGAGTCAGCGAGGATTGTTCCCCTGCCCCACCGGGTCCTTCTGCATGCCATATCAGAGTATATTTATGGGAGGTGATGCGTTGTGGCAATATCTATTGAGAGATATTTTTGAGAAAATGATTCTCCACCTGCCCAGATATGGTTGAGATGCCAAGTTAGTTTATTTTTGTTTCGTCCCCTACTCCGCCAATGAGATTATTATTCGATTTCCGAGAGTTCCAAGATAGATATTACGTGATAAAGGACGTGAATCTATGAATGATTCTTTATTTTCTTTGCTAGCTGCAGTATATACATTATTTGTCTGAAGAGATATGTTAGATTGATAAAATAAAACTTTGCGAGTTTTAGCCATGATAATGTTTATCAAAATTATTTCAGCTTGGTCATAAAGAAAGAGTGTGAGCTGACACGAAATGACAAGAATGTCACCCAGCCGTTTCCCGTATTTGAGATAGTAGAAGAATATATATATATATATATATATATATATATATATATATATATATATATATATATATATATATATATATATATATATATATATATATTCTCTGTTTTAATTGTTCATGTACAATGCCTTACGAGATTATGAAACTTAAGCAAAATGCATTCTTTATTGTTGCGAATGAAATATACTTTTTGTTTTTATTATTGCATACAGAGACAGACTTTTTATATTTTTTCAGATTCCCGTTTTTTATATATAATTCTTTTTGTATTGAAGAAATCTTTAAAAATCTTAATCCCTTGGATATAATATAATTAAAGAGTTTTGGAAAAGAGTATCTAGAGATAATTATGGTTAATCCCTATCATTGTCATGAATTTAAGATTACAATTGATCTAATTAAGATAATTGAGATTCTCCGAGATTATATGTTGAGTTTTAAATTTAAAATTAATGATACTTAAGTCCTTTTAAGACGTGTGTTAAGAAAAAGATATTTGTACTTTTGTTGATAGTAGTAGAGATATTGTCACATATAATTTTAATCTTTGGCTTAGTTTTCTCAGAGAATGTTGCCTTATAGAGAGTGTGTGCTTCGACTCAACCCTCTGATCTATAGCAAGAAAAGGATTGTCATTATAGACAAGGATGTGTATGCTATTACAGTAAAGTCCTTTGCTATTAAACAGAAAGGAATGGATTTATGCTTCGATGTTTCTGCAGTTGTACACTAAATTATTTGTTTTTTGTTTTTTTCTTTCTAGATGTTAGAAAATGATTGCAGTTGCACTCTGTCCCTTTGTACAGTAGGGCAGGAAGTTAAGTCATAAAGAAATGCCCTACAAGCAAAAATTATGCTTTTTTTTTTGAAGAAAAAATCTCTCTCTCTCTCTCTCTACTCTGAGACAGACAGATGCTTCTTCCGATGCTACGAGAATGTTGCCATCATTGATTCTTTTTTTGTTTTTTTTTCCAGCGAAGCTAGGCGATGCTTGTGCCTACATTTCATTGCAGTTGATAAATTGTTGCATGCTGTTATTGCATAAATACTGATAAGACATCGGTAGTACCGACATTTGCATAAATATTTTTACCACATGTCGCAACTGTTTAGAGAATAGATAAAACTCCCATTGACAAATTGGGGAGCCCGAAAGTTGCCACTTATGCTCTATATATACATATATTATGACAGCAGGAATTTGAATAGTAAAAGAGACTGTGTTAGAATGAGCATTACTATGAACTACATGTACAGAACTCTGTTCTTACTTCTGAATGCCAGTCTCCGTTGTATATATATGGCTATTCCTGATTTAGTATTTTTATTTTATTTTGTTATTATTCTTATTTTGATCATGATTATTAGTAATGTTATGTATCAGTTTCTCAGCTAAGTCCTAAGTATCTTGGAATACTAATCTAGTTGTGTAGACACATACCTTCCATTAACACCCATTTCTAGGCAGCCCCGACCTGCAAGTTCTAAAAGTCTTTAGATTTTGTTCCTTCTCAAACAAGTCCCTGTTGCCCATTGAATAGAGATTGCAAGCACTTGCAGTTGCAGGGGAGGCAAAGTATGGCCATTGTTGGTACCCTGAAGTCATAGGGAACCTTTCTTACAACTGTAGTAGTGACATAGGTTCAAATTTTCATCCCGAGGTCTGCTTCGAAGGTACGTGTGGATTGCAGTACTGAAGAGAAATCGCTGTGACGTTGCAGGTCTCCTACAGGGGGGTCTTGGTCAAGATCGGCCCGAGGGTAGGACGAAAAAGCCAGGCTGGAGGGGTTTGGAAGATGCATCGATCGCTTCCTCTTTGTCTTGCCTATCTTAGAAAGAAGATAATATGTGGTAGTGTACGAACCTGGGCCTGCAGTGAAGACGGCGGGGGAGTGAAAAAATGAGGACACAAGGAAACCGTTTTATAACGCCTAGCAAAAATTTCATGAGCAAGGGAGGGAAACAAAAGTCTCTAACAGCTTAATTTTACTTTATTTCTGTAAAAGAAATGATGAAATCCCAGAAAAAAAGGGAATTCCCATACATGTCCTAACTGTAGTGAAAAGAGAAAAAAAGAAGTCTTTTAAAACATCTTAATAATACCTTTAGAAGCCACGTAAACGCGTTGATGGGATCCAAACAGAAAGAAAAGGGAATCCCTATACATGTCCAAACTTCAGGAAGAAAGAAAGGAAGGGTATGGAAAATCCCTTATTAGTTGTTGAAAAAACAACCCACGTTTTAGAACTGAAAGAAAAAAAGGGGAAAGAAAAGGTCCCCACCGTCTTTGACCACCATTTCTTTTTTTATTTGTTTTACTAGCTTTAAGATAATTTTAAGCGAAAACTCAAAGACTCCTTTAAATATAGTTTTGAATAAGTGCCATTGATAAATTGTATGATTTGCACCAATAGTAATAAGTTGTTTTTCGCCTAAATAATATAATTGTTTTGCTTTAGCATTATCATTGTTTGAATCATGATTTAATCTTTGTGTTCATTAAGTTTTCATATCAGTTTGTCTCTGAATAGTAATTGCATATTGAAATGATTAATGTTTTTTGGC
Source organism: Halocaridina rubra (assembly GCA_037179515.1). Lineage (NCBI taxonomy): Eukaryota > Metazoa > Arthropoda > Malacostraca > Decapoda > Atyidae > Halocaridina > Halocaridina rubra. Next base: position 107,252 of record JAXCGZ010007666.1, read on the forward strand.
TTTTCACATCGTAACAAATATTTTGTTTCAGGAGTAGTTTTTTAAGGCCTAATTTTAAGACAAATCAATGTCCCATAGTAACGATAGGAATAGAAATTATAAGATTAGGTTGCTTATAGAAATTACCATCTATCGCATTTTAAACGTTCGTACATGCTAATGTTCTACATGATTCATATTTTTACTGTAACTAACCAACTTTTGTAAATCATTTGAAAAAGGCGGGAAGTAGATAAATTAACGTTATGATCTAAACTAACTTGTGATCTTAATTAATGTTTGATAATGATTAGTTACACACTGAAATCCTAATGATTATGGTTATTTTTATTTTTTAAATATAGGAATATGTTTGTACTAAAGATTGTTTAGGGTTCATAGAAATAGGAATTCTTAGATAATAGCTTAAATAATTCGGCCCCATTTTTATTGTAAACTAGTGTTAGCTAGGATATATCCAAGAGCTCTCAAAAAAATAGCCCATGCTTCGACTGAAATAAAAGATATTTCAGTTTTGGTTGGGAGGGATGTCGCATGACTGAAGTCTTGCTGAAACCAGAATCTGAAACTGTAACAAGTCGTGAAGAGAAACGTGAGAGGCTAGAGGTCAAGGGTGAAATAGAATACTCTCCCAGTTGTTTATCTGGGTACAGTAAATGGATCCAGGGGGCTTAGCACCTGCTGGATCCATAGGGCTTAGCACCTGGCTGAACCCAGGTGTTTTAGCATAGGGCTTAGCCACCCAGCATCAAGTGCCTCAAGAGTGTGGGAAAGACCCAGAAGGTGGCCCTGCCCAAAACCACAAGTAATCCTATATGCCCTGGAGGGATACCCAATAGCCACACACTGACCTGGAACTCTTCCATTTTATAGGCCAACTGAAATAGCCCATCCCCCAAGAGGAGGGACCTCTCTTTGAACCTGAAGGCAATTGGCAGAAGGGGATTTAACGACACGCCCTGCCCTTTGGGGTATTTCAAGCATCCCCATGGCAGCCAGAGAGCGACAGTTAACCAGAATCTTACCAGGGGCACGAATAGATCATAGATTTTGATAGTCATAGGGTGGGGGGGGGGCATTGAGGCGTCGAAGATGTTAGAATAAACTAAGATAAAGGAACCACTGCTTGTCCATTCTTACCTTGCACCCTGCTGGTACTAATATTAACGTAGTGAGAAGAATTCATTACGACAACTGGTGACACGCGGTGGAATAGTAACTAACTTTACGACATTATTATTATCATCATCATTATTACGAATTCGTAATTAAACCATTATTTTTACTATAAATAATGTAGTTTTGGTTGAATGAACAAGAGTTACTTAAAGATTCTCTCTCTCTCTCTCTCTCAAACATTCTATTCTTTCCAACCCCCCACACTCTCTTTGTCCCAGCCAACTAGGGAGGGGCACTTTACACAGTTATTAAAAGTAAATAAACCAACAGATGTACAAACAATGATGAGCACTTAATAATAATAATAATGATGATGATGATAATAATCTCCACAATCATCATCAAAGGAAAATTATTCTTGCCAATGATAATAATAATAATAATAGTAATAATAATAATAATAATAATAATAATAATAATAATAATAATAATAATAAGATCTAAGCAGAATTATTGAAATAGACATCATGAAAGTAATGCAGAGGTATATTAAACCCAGCAGAGAGCTGGAAATTCATTACACATCTTTTATAATCCCTTCACATCTGACAGGTCATTACACTTTCCATCTCTGTTTCTCTTTACAACCTGATAAAGTCTGTTTTATTTTATCATTTTTTGCCCCATCCAGGTGTCACAATAATCTTTAAAAAAAAAAATAAATAAATAAAAATATATATATATATATATATATATATATATATATATATATATATATATATATATATATATATATATATATATATATATATATATATATATATATATATATATATATATATCTATATATATATATATATATATATATATATATATATATATATATATATATATATATATATATATATATATATCTATATATATATATATATATATATATATATATATATATATATATATATATATATATATTCCCCCCCAAAAAAAAAAAAAAAAAAATCCGCGATAGGTGAACGGCGAAATAGCGAGGGATTATTTCAGAGGAAATTATTTCGCAGCCAATAAAACTTTACGGCTGCCTTTTGGGGGAGAAGAACATGGTAATGGGGAGTTGCTGTCGCTGTTTCTTCTTTTGTTGGAAGATGGTACGGTAAGGAATCATGGCATTGTTGAGAAAATTACAGAAGGTCACTGAACGAACCATATTATCGTCATATTCCAGCGAGAGTTGTTGGGCTGCTTTCACATGTTCATATATGGCTGCCAGACATTCGAGTGTAAGGCCAGGTTCTTCAATTTCTTCGTGCGTTTCCTGAAGTTCTTCCTCTTCTTCGCTCGCTGATTTCGTCATTTCTTCCAAGTCTTCATCACACAAAGACTGCGAGTGGCAGTCAATCAGTTCATTCACATCTTCGTAAGTCATATCTTTAAAGCCTTCTCCTCCTGGCAATGTTACGACCCTCTTCGCTGATTTATCAAAAGAAATGCTCGCTGTTTTCCTGATCTTTGCCTTGTCTTGTTTGATGTAGCGAACAGTAGATTCACTGAGGCCAAAATAGCGGCCGACATCCATAAACCTTTTTCCTTCTTTCAACATATCTAAGAGTTTCACCTTATCTACTATGGTTAACATCCTCCTTTGCCGCTTAGGCTGAATACCAGAAGCCTTAGAAGATGAAGGACATTTGGGAGGCATTGCAAAGTTTAAATTACGCGTGAAAACACAATCACAAGCAAAACGTATTAATAACCACAACGTGAACGGCGCACACGTGAGTTAGACTGAACGAGTGAGGCGAGACATTGGAAAATGGTGGGAAAAGCAAACTGCAATGAAAAAGCCAATCAGACCCCATGATACAGAACATACAGAAAAACACTTCTGTGATTCGTTGTCTCCCGACCTTTCAGCCAATAGCATTCCATGAACTATCTCACGTAGGTGAGAGCCTTTTCGTTTTCCGAAACGCTGATAGCGGTATCGTATTTTACTTGGTGCAATACTGTTAGTATTTATGTTTTTTATAAATTTTTACTGTTTTATTATTCTTAGGCTACGAAATACTTGTTTTATCAATAAAATAATGAAAATATTAATATTCACTAGGTCACGTAGGTAAGAGCCTTTGTGTTTTCCGAAACGTGATACCGGTATCGTATTTTACATGGTGCAATACTGTTAGTGCTGTATTTATGTTTTTTACTATTTTTTACTATTTTATTATTCTTAGGCTAGGAAATACTTGTTTTATCAATAAAATAATGAAAATATTAATATTCACTAGGTCACGTAGGTGACAGCCTTTGCGTTTCCCGAAACGCTGATACCGGTATCGTATTTTACGTGGTGCAATACTGTTAGTATTTATGTTTTTGACTATTTTTTACTGTTTTATTATTCTTAGGCTAAGAAATGCGTTTTTTTTATCAATAAAATCATGAAACTACTGGAAATTTTAATATACAGTATATACTAGCTCACTCAGGTGCGACTCCAATACATTGTACGCTATCGGTCACTATTTGACATGATGCATTTCCATGTACTGTGAGTTATAAATCTAAATTTATGGTTTTTACTATTTTTTACAGTTTTATTATTCGTAGGCTGGGAAATAAATTTTTTTTTATCAATTAAATAATGAAATTTGTTTTTTTCAATACAAAAATGAAAATACTGAAAAATTTTATTTTTTTAATATTTTAATATTTTTGCATATTCCCAAAATATAAAATAATAATTTGCCAAAAAAAAAAACCTAGGTACAGTGAAAACGCAAGCCAAGATACGCGATCCAACGAAGGGTCACTATATATATATATATATATATATATATACATATATATATATATATATATATATATATATATATATATATATATATATATATATATATATATATATATATATTATATATATATATATATATATACAGTGTTCCCCCGGTTATTCGCGTCTCTTGGTTCGCGTTCTCACTGTATCGCGGTTTAAAAAAAAAAAAAAAAATTAAGATTATTGTGACACCAGGATGGGCCATAAAATTATAAAATAAAACAGACTTTATCAGGTTGTAAAGAGAATCTGAGATGGAGAGTGTAATGACCTGTCAGATGTGAAGGGATTATTAAAGATGTGTAATGAATATCCAGCTCTCTGCCGGTTTTAATATACCTCTGCATTACTTTCATAATGTCTATTCCAATAATTCTGCTTAGATCTTATTATTATTATTATTATTATTATTATTATTATTATTATTATTATTGGCAACAATAATTTTCCTTTGATGATGATTGTGGAGATTATTATCATCATCATCATTATTATTATTATTAAGGGCTCATCATTGTTTGTACATCTGTTAGTTTATTTACTTTTAATAACTGTGTAAAGTGCCCCTCCCTAGTTGGCTGGGACAAAGAGAATAAGGGGGGTTGGGTAGAATAGAATGTTGGAGAGAGAGAGAGAGAGAGGAGAGAGAGAGAGAGAGAGAGAGAGAGAGAGAGAGAGAGAGAGAGAGAGAGAGAGAGAGAGAGAGAGAGAGAGAGAGAGAGAGAGAGAGAGAGAGAGAGAGAGAGAGAATCTTTAAGTAACTCTTGTTCATTTAACCAAAACTACATTAGTTATAGTAAAAATAATGGTTTAATTACGAATTCGTAATAATAATGATGATGATGATGATAATAATAATAATAATAATAATTATGTTAATAATAATAATGATAATAATAATAATCTCCCCCATCATCATCAAAGGAAAATTATTGTTGCCAATAATAATAATAATAATAATAATAAGATCTAAGGAGAATTTTTAGAATAGACATCATGAAAGTGATTCATGTTTTCACATATGTAATGTGCTTATTTGATAATTTCATGGCCCGAATGAGATTGGGAATTGAATTAAATGCTAAAATGAAGCCACGAGTGAGGTTGGGGAATCTGTAATATGAACATAGTGGCATTCAGTTAGAATGCGTTCATTCCTAAGTATAGCAGATATAAGCTATAAGGTTGGATTCCTTTTAACCTTCTGTGGTGTAGTGGTAGCGCCTTGACTTAGTAATCATAAGTCCTAGGTTCGAGTCCCGGTCGGGGTAAAAAATGATTCATGTTTTCACATATGTAATGTGCTTATTTGATAATTTCATGGCCCAAATGAGATTGGGAATTGAATTAAATGCTAAAATGAAGCCACGAGTGAGGTTGGGGAATCTGTAATATGAACATAGTGGCATTCAGTTAGAATGCGTTCATTCCTAAGTATAGCAGATATAAGCTATAAGGTTGGATTCCTTTTAACCTTCTGCGGTGTAGTGGTAGCGCCTTGACTTAGTAATCATAAGTCCTAGGTTCGAGTCCCGGTCGGGGTAAAAAATGATTCATGTTTTCACATATGTAATGTGCTTATTTGATAATTTCATGGCCCGAATGAAATTGGGAATTGAATTAAATGCTAAAATGAAGCCACGAGTGAGGTTGGGGAATCTGTAATATGAACATAGTGGCATTCAGTTAGAATGCGTTCATTCCTAAGTATAGCAGATATAAGCTATAAGGTTGGATTCCTTTTAACCTTCTGTGGTGTAGTGGTAGCGCCTTGACTTAGTTTTTTTTTTTTTTTTTTTAAGTGTGTGCCACCGGGACAGGCAGAAACTGCCCTCTTCAACAAAGGCCCGGGCACGAGAAAATACCAAGACGAAGGAAAAGAAAAAGGTTAAGGGCAAGGCACAGATGAGGTAATGTCACACAAAGGAAAACGACAGACAGAAAAAACAGTCAAAATAAAGAGGACCCAGAGATATGGAGGACTAGGCTCTGAGATGACGATAGATCTGCTTTTTGAAGGATGAAAGGTCATAAGAACTTAGAAAGACAGAAGGAGGAAGAGAGTTCCAGAGTTTGGAGGTAGATGGGAAGAAGCAGTCGCTACACCGACCAATCCGCGAGCAACAAATCTCGACACAGTACTAGGTTCGAGTCCCGGTCGGGGTAAAAAATGATTCATGTTTTCACATATTTAATGTGCTTATTTGATATATATATATATATATATATATATATATATATATATATATATATATATATATATATATATATATATATATATATATATATATATATATATATATATATATATATATACAGTGATCCTTCGCTCTATCGCGATTCTTAGCTCACGAATTCAGAGTATCGCGGTTTTTTAGGGGGCAATTTTTTTTTTTTTTTCTGTATATCCAAAAATATTAAAATATTAAAAAAAATCTTTAGTATCTTAAATTTTTTATTGAAAAATAAAAATTTCATTATTTTATTGATAAAAATAAAATTTTCCCTGCCTACAAATAATAAAACAGTAAGAAATAGTAATAAAACATAAATTTGAACATGTAACTCTGCACCATAGAAAGTACGATAACGGTATCAGCGTTTCGGAAAACGCAAAGGGTCGCACCTACGTGAGCTAGCATATATTAAAATTTCCAGTAGTTTCATGATTTTATTGATAAAAAAAGTATTTCTTAGCCTAAGAATAATAAAACAGTAAAAACCGTAAATACTAACAGTATTGCACCATGTAAAATACGATACCAGTATCAGTGTTTCGGAAAACGAAAAGGGTCGCACCTACGTGAGCTAGTACATATTGATATTTTCATTATTTTTTTGATAAAACAAGTATTTCCTAGCCTAAGAGTAATAAAGCAGTAAAAAATAGTAAAAAAAATCAATTTAGATATATAACTCACAGTATTGCATCATGTGAAAAACTGTCCGATAGCGTCCAATGTATTGGGGTCGCACCTACATGAGCTAGCATATATTAAAATTTCCAGTAGTTTCATGATTTTATTGACAAAAAAAGGTATTTCTTAGCCTAAGAATAATAAAACAGTAAATAATAGTAAAAAACATAAATACTAACAGTATTGCACCATGTAAAATACGATACCGCTATCAGCGTTTCGGAAAACGCAAAGGCTCGCACCTACGTGAGATAGTTCATGGAATGCTATTGGCTGAGAAGTCGGGAGACGACGAATCACAGAATTGTTTTACTGTATGTTCTGTATCATGGGGTCTGAGTGGCTTTTTCATTGAAGTTTGCTTCTCCAACCATCTTCCATTGTCTCGCCTCACTCGTTCAGTCTAACTCACGTGTGCGCTGTTCACGTTGTGCTTATTAATACGTTTTGCTTGTGATTTTTTTTCTTGCACATTTTAACCTTTGCAATGCCTCCCAAGCATCCTTTATCTTCTAAGGCTTCTGGTAGTCAGCCTAAGCGGCAAAGGAGGATGTTAACCATAACAGATAAGGTGAAACTCTTAGATATGCTGAAAGAAGGAAAAAGGTTTACGGATGTCAGCTGCTATTTTGGCCTCAATGAATCTACTGTTCTCTACATCAAAAAGGACGAGGCAAAGATCAAGAAAACAACGACTATTTCTTTTAATAAATCAGCGAAGAGGGTCGTAACATCCCGCAACAAGGCAGTAGTGCGGATGGAAGCTGCTTTGGCCCTGTGGATTGCTGATTGCAGAAAGAAAAACATCAGCTTAGACAGCAATATCATACGAACAAAGGCGAAGAAGCTGTACGAGGCATTCGCTACAAACGAACCCGTCGACGACAGTGGCGACCGTGGAGAGGAAGAGGGGAGAGAAGATATCGACGACCCACAACCAGGACCCTCCTGCGATTCTCTACCGAGGATAAAATCGTTCATTGCTAGCAAGAGATGGTTCACCAAATTTAAAAAACGCTATGGCCTAAAAAGCGTTTCGGTTTATGGAGAAGCTGCCTCTGCAGATACAGCTGCCGCAGAAAATTATGTGAACAATGACTTCAAGAAAATTATCGCCGAAGGGGAATATGCTCCTGAGCAAGTCTTCAACATGGATGAGACCGGCTTATTTTGGAAGAGTATGCCATTTCGCACTTTTCTCTTCAAGGAAGAAGCTAAAGCCCCGGGATTTAAAGCGCACAAAGATTGCGTTACCCTCATCATGTGCGGGAATGCTGCGGGTTCATGTTAAAGCCCGGGCTTATCTACAAGTCAAAGAACCCTAGGGCTTTGAAGAATAAAAACAAGAATCTGCTGCCAGTGTATTGGATGCATAACCCTAAGGCATTGATCACGAAAAGCCTCACATCAGACTGGTTTCACCAATGCTTTATCCCTCAGGTCAAACTTTATCTTGCAGAAAAATCCTTGAATTTAAAGACCTTCTTTTGATGGATAATGCTGGTGGCCACGTAACTAATCTCGAATATGACGGTGTTCAAGTAGAGTTCCTGCCACCGAATACGACGTCACTGATTCAGCCTCTGGATCAAGGCGTTATTCGTGCGTTCATGGCCCTCTACACACGAAATGCCCTGGCGAACCTGGTTGAATCCATGGATTCGGACAAAGAATTCTCAATGAAGACGTACTGGCGTAATTACACGATTGCCACATGCCTTCAAAATATTCAGAATACAATAAAAGAGATGAAGTCGGCCACAATCAATGCCAGCTGGAAGAAATTGTGGCCCAAAGTCATCTACGACTACAAGGGATTTGCTCCTGACGAAGTCCATAACTCGGCAGTTGCGAAAGCCGTGAAGATGGCTGCATTGCTAGGAGGAAAAGGCTTTAAAGATATGACTCACAAAGATGTGAATGAACTGACTGACTGCCACTCGCAGCCTTTGAGTGATGAAGACTTGGAAGAAATGACAAAATCAGCGAGCAAAGAAGAGGAAGAAGAACTTGAGGAAGCGCACGAAGAAATTGAAGAACCTGGCTTTACACTCGAACGTCTGGCAGCCATATATGAACATGTGAAAGCAGCCCAAAAACTCTCGCAGGAACATGACGATAATATGGCTCGTTCGGTGACCTTCTGTAATATTCTCGACGATGCCATGATTCCTTACCAGACCATCTTCCAACAAAAGAGGACAGTGACGGCAACTCCCCATTACCATGTTCTTCTCCCCCAAAAAGCAGCCGTAAAGCTGTTATTGGCTACGGAATAATTTACTCTGGGGTCAACAAACATCATTACCACCTCATTCACGGTAAGTTTACCTATCACGTACATATAAATTTACATTGCATGCTGTTATTTATAAAGTAAAGGGTGGTTTTTTTAACAGTGCAGGGAGGGTTTATACAGTAAACGTAAAAATAATTGTAAAATACCTATGTACATGAGTATGTCATGTCATAACCACCTCATTCACAGTAAGTTTATCTATCACTTTCATATAAATTAACGCTTGCATACTGTTATTTATGAAGTAAAGGGTGGTTTGTTAACAGTAGAGGGAGGGTTTATACAGTTAATACAGTGTAAACGTAAAAATAAATTAAAATATCTATGTACATATAGGGTGATCCTACTTCGCAAAAATTCCTGTCTTGCGCAGGGTCCCGGAACCGAACCTTTGCGATAATCGAAGGAACACTGTGTGTGTGTATATATATATATATATATATATATATATATATATATATATATATATATATATATAATATATATATATATATATATATATATATATATACACCTTCTTCCTTTTATGTGCAATTTTTTTATCAGCGAAATTGCAATAACGCCCCCCAAAAATAATAGTAACAAAATTCGAATTTCGCGAATAATGCCCCCCCCCCATTTTTTTTTTCTAAAGTAAATAAGCACCCGCTTCTTCCACGAGTACAAAGAGGATTACGATAAGAAAAGATCATCATCATCATACAGTATATATACACCCACCCTACCTCTGTCATATGTCTATCTAATCTATATTTGAAGGTGTCTAAGGTATTGGTGTTTACTATACTACTAGGAATCCTGTTCCATGCATCAGCTACTCTATGGTATTACCAAGCCAATTTTCACCAATTTCCCTTCTGAACCTAAATTTATCAAGCTTAAATCCATTACCCATTATGACTTCTGGTTTGATCATGAATTTTTAAAACTTTATTAATATCACCCTTGTTAATCCCTTTAAACCATTTATATACCTCAATCATATCCCCCCTAACTCTGCGCCTCTCTAGAGAATGTACATTATTTTTACTCTGTAATATAGTAGATTTAGGCATTGCATAATTCATTTTTTTTTTGTTT
>JAXCGZ010007666.1:122500-139545 GCA_037179515.1 Halocaridina rubra
ATTTTATACTTAGTGATACTTATCATACCTGTCCTTAAAACTATGGATTGAGATACCATTAACTACCTCCTCGCTTAGCCAATTCCAATTATCAACTACTCTTACACTGAAAAAGTATTTCCTTACATCCTGCGAAGAAGTTTTCTTACGAAGCTTCAAACTATGACCTCTAGTTCTAGAGCCAGCCATATCAAAATATCGATCCCTATCCACTCTATCATAACCATGAAGGAATTTAAAGACTGTCACCATATCCCCCCTCACTCTTCTAGCTTCGAGTGATGGTAAGTCTAATTCCCTCAGCCTCTCATCATAACTGAGATTGCGTATTTCTGGCACCAGTTTCGTGGCATGTCTTTGAACTTTTTCAAGCTTAGCTATGTGTTTTTTCAAGTGCGGATTCCAAAAGGAGGCTGCATATTCCAGTTTTGGCCTCACATAGGTTACATAAATATTTCTGAACATTTCCTTGTCCATGTGCCTGAAGGCTACCCTTACATTTGATAAGAATGCATATGCTGCCCTTACTATGCCATTTATATGTATTTCTGGAGACAAATCTGCCAGTATGTTTACTCCTAGATCTCTCTCATTTTCTGTCTCTTGAAGTTGTACTCCAGCCACCGAGTAGTCAAGCTTGGGCCTTCTTGCACTTGTACCCATTCTCATTACCTTACATTTTGAAGTATTGAATTTCATTAGCCACTTTTCTGACCACTCATGCAGATTATTTAGATCCTCCTGAAGTTCTCTACCATTGTTCTCGTTTTTTACTTTCTTCACAATCTTTGCATCGTGAGTTATACTGAACGTACGTATATCATTCAGTTATTAGTACAATGTATATTAATTTAAAATTCATCTACTTATTTGCTGATTGTACAAAGTCTATTGTTTTTATTCATTGTAATTTGGACCAAATATTCCTTTTGTAAAGATTATACAGTACTTTTCAAAAGAGGTGGTCAATAAATGTATCTATCTATCTATCTACATTTATGTATTTTACTATTTTTTACTGTTTTATTATTCGTAGGCTGAGAAATAATTTTTTTTTATCAATTAGATAATGAAATATGTTTTTTTCAATAAAAAAAAAATGAAACTACTGAAATTTTTTTTTTTATATTTTAATATTTTTGCATATACCCATGAAATAAAATAATTTATCAAAAAAAAAAACGCGATAGAGCGAGAAAGCGAACCAAGAAGCGCGAATAACTGGGGTAACACTGTGTGTATATATATATATATATATATATATATATATATATATATATATATATATATATATATATATATATATATATATATATATATATATATATATATATATATATATATATATAGACTTTGTTCCTTTTATGAGCGATTTTTTTATCCACGAAATTGCAATAATGCCCCCAAAAAATAATAGTAAAAAAATTCTCATTTTGTGAATAACCCCCAGAAGAAGAAGAAGAAGAAGAAGAAGAAGAAGAAGAAGAAGAAGAAGAAGAAGAAGAAGAAGCCACTGAGGGGGGCAAGCCAGCCTCAACTTGGGGCCGGTCCCAAGCCCGGGTAGATGGGGGTGGGTTGGCAGCAGGAAAGGCATCCGGCCATAAAAAATTTGCCAAAACCAAAATATGGCCAGTACAGATAACGAGAATAATCACCATACTAGGGCTTTCTATGGTGGAGCAAATGAGGAAGGGAGGAATGGTGTAGGAATAATACTATGCAAAGACCTGAAGGAAAGTTTACTTGGAGTGAATAGAAAGAGTGACAGACTTATGAGCTTAAAGCTGGGACTGGGAGAAACGGTACTCAATGTGGTATGTGCCTATGCCCCATAAACTGGTTGTACAGCGGAGGTGAAGGATGCATTTTGGGAGGAGATGGACCAGGAGCTTAGAACAATTCCTATAAGGAAGAGGGTAATTTTGGGAGGAGATCTAAATGGCCATTTGGGAATTGGGAGGGCTGGGATAAGTATAGAGTCCATGGGGGCTGGGGGGTGGGCGAGAGAAATGAGGGGGGAGAGAGAGTGATTGATTTTGCAGTGGTGGAAGGGTGAGCCAGATAGATTTATTGTTGTGTAGGAGAGACCATCTGAAGGAGATTAGTAACTGTAAAGTAATAAGTGGGGACAGTGTAGCAATGCAACATAGGCTAGTAGTGACTGATTGCAGGCTCAGGAAATGTAGGAGAAGTAAGAAGCCGAGGATGGACCCAAAGATAAAGTGGTGGAGATTGAAAGATGCAGAGCTGAGAGTTATGTTTAAGGAAAGAGTATTGGAAGCGATAAGTTTTGCATAAAGATGTACAAGAATGGTGGACAGAGAATAGTAAGGTGATTTTGAGGGTTGGTGAGGAGGTACTTGAAAAGTCATCAGGAAGGAAACCACCAAATGATAAAAAGTCATGGTGGTGGAATGAGGAAGTGCAAGAATGGGTGAAGAACAAGAAAGAAGCTAAGAAAAAGGCATATTTATCAGGCCTGGAGCAGGATAAAGAAGAGTATAAGCAGGCAAAGAAGGAGGCATGGAGAGCAGTAGCAAAAGCAAAGGCAGAGAAATTGAATGAAGTCTATGAAATTGCCAAGGCTCGAGATGCTGCAAGCAAGGACTTGACCCAAGTAAGACAAATAATGGATAACAATGGAGTAGTTCTAGCAGAAAAGGATGAAATAAAAAGCAGATGGGAAACTTATTTTGAAGGATTACTGAATGAAAAAAACCCAAGAGCAGTATTTGAAGATGGACTTCCAAATGAAGCAGTTACAACAACAGTGACTAGAAGAGAGGTAGAGCGGGCAGTAAGGAAAATGAAAAATGGAAAGGCAGCAGGACCTGATAAAATGCCAGTGGAGGAATGGAAGAGTCTTGGAGAGGAAGGCATAGATATCTTGTGGGACTTAATGCAAAAGATCTTTAGTCAGGAAAAGATGCCAGAGGAATGGAGAGGAAGCTTAATCATCCCAATCTATAAAGGGAAGGGAGACATTCAGGAGTGTGGAAACTATAGAGGAATAAAGTTTTTAAGTCATACTATGAAGATATGGGAGAAGATTATGGAGAGGAGACTCATAGAGGTAAGGACAATTGGGGGTGAACAGTTTGGCTTCATGCCTGGAAGAGGGACAGTGGATGCCATATTTGCCTTGAGACAAATGATGGAAAAGCATAGGGGGAAACAGAAAGGACTGCATATGGTCTTTACTGACCTGGAAAAGGCATATGATCGAGTACCACTTCAAGAGGTGTGGAGGTGCATTAGAGAAAAGGGAGTCCCCGAGAAATATGTAAGAATCATCCAAGATATGTATGAGAGGGCAGAGGCAAATGTTAAGAGCAGTGTGGGCTTGACGAAAAATCTCTCTGTAAATGTTGGTCTGCATCAAGGGTCTGCTTTGAGTCCATATCTATTTGATCTGGTCTTGGATGTCGTAACCCAGGGTATTAGAGATCAGTCTCCGTGGTGTATGCTCTTTGTAGATGACATTGTACTGTGTAGCAACAGACGAGAGGTAGTGGAGGAGAAGCTTGAGGAGTGGAGAAGAGTGATGGAGGATAGAGGACTGAAAATCAGCAGGAAGAAGACAGAGTACTTGAGGTTGAGAGATGATGAGGATGGGGAGGTTCAAGTTCAAGTATTTGGGATCAACAGTAGCAGAGGATGGTGACCTAGAGTCAGAAATAACCCACCGAATACAAGCGGGATGGAAGAACTGGCAGAAAGTGTCTGGGGTGCTGTGCGACAGGATAATAGGGATTAAGTTGAGGGGTAAAGTGCATAAGACAGTTGTGAGACCTGTGATGATGTATGGAGCAGAGACATGGGTAATAAAAAAGACACAAGAGAAAAAACTGGATGTGGCAGAGATGAGGATGTTGAGATGGATGTGTGGGGTGACAAGAAAAGATAAGATCAGAAACGAGGTAATTAGAGGTACCTCAAAGGTTAGAGAAATATCAGATAAGATGAAAGAAAGTAGACTAAGATGGTATGGTCATGTCGTTAGGAGGGATGAACAGTATGTTGGGAGGAGGGTGATGGAAATGGATATACAGGGTAGGAGAATGAGAGGGAGACAAAAGCGTAGGTGGATGGATTGTATCAATGACGACCTGAGGTCTAAAGGTTTGTTGAGTGATGAGGCATGGGACAGAAACAAATGGAGAAAACTGGCCAGGAACATCGACCCCACATAAAAGTGGGAAAAGATGTAGACGAAGAAGAAGAAGAAGAATGCCCGCAAAAAAAAAAAAATCATCATTATATATATATATATATAATATATATATATATATATATATATATATATATATATATATATATATATATATATATATATATATATATATATATATATATATATATTCCTTTTATGCGCGATTTTTTTATACACGAAATTGCAATAACGCCCCCAAAAAATAATAGTAAAATAATTTGAATTTCTCGAATAATGCCCCCTCCCCCCAAAAAAAAAAAAAAAATTTTTTTGTTAATAGTAAATAAGCAAGCGCCCGCGGACGCTTCTTCCACGAGTACAATGAGGATTACGATAAGAAAAGATCATCATCATTATACATTATGTATACACCCACCGTACCTCTGTCATATGTCTATCTAACCTACATTTGAAGGTGACTTAGGTATTGGCATTTATTATCCTACTAGGAATCCCGTTCCCTGCATCAGCTACTCTACGGTATTACCAAACCAATTTTCACCAATTTCCCTTCTGAACCTAAATTTATCAAGTTTAAATCCATTACCCATTACGAGTTCTAGTTTGATCATGAATTTTTAAAACTTTATTAATATCACCCTTGTTAATCCCTTTAAACCACTCACCCTACCTCTGTCATATGTCAATCTAATCTACATTTGAAGGTGTCTAAGGTATTGGCATTTATTATACTACAAGGAATCCTGCTCCATGCATCAGCAACTCTACGGTATTACCAAATCAATTTTCACCAGTGTCCCTTCTGAACCTAAATTTATCAAGCTTAAATCCATTACCCATTACGAGTTCTGGATAGATCATGAATTTTTAAAACTTTATTAATATCACCCTTGTTAATCCCTTTAAACCATTTATACACCTCAATCATATCCCCCCTAACTCTGCGCCTCTCTAGAGAATGTAGATTAAGTTTTTTAATCTGTCATATGGTATATTTAGGCATTGCATAATTCATTTTTTTTTTCGTTTTTTTAGTCTTGCTTTGGTTATTTATAATTTTCATTTTATCTTTGTTTACATTTGCAGATAGAGGTTCGTTCTCCTGCATCCTCCTCCTCTTCTACCGCATAAGTTACTTGCTCACTGCCACCATGCATGTCCCAGTGTACTGTATGACTATTGCCCACTGCATAATAGAGTACAGTACAGTAATGTATGTTAATTTCTAGCTGTAAAGTGAATATGAAAATCTTTTGTATACTCTTAAAAATAGATACAGGGCTTTCTGCTTTGCTATGTAGTAATAAAATATGTTATTTACTTATCATATATCTTTGGCATGGTGTGTCTTTATAAGGTTTGGAACGTATCTATGCCCTATATCATTGTTTCCTATGGAAAATGACTTGTTTTTTCACGCTATTTACCATTTACCCGACACTTCTGAGAACCTATCTAGGCGTTATTCTGAGAACTAGGTGTATATATATACAGGTATTGGCATTTATTATCCTACTAGGAATCCTGTTCCATGCATCAGCTACTCTACGATACTACCAAACCAATTTTCACCAATTTCCCTTCTGAACCTAAATTTATCAAGCTTAAATCCATTACCCATTACGAGTTCTGGTTTGGTCATGAATTTTTAAAACTTTATTAATATCACCCTAGTTAATCCCTTTAAACCATTTATACACCTCAATCATATCCCCCCTAACTCTGCGCCTTTCTAGAGAATGAAGATTAAGTTTTTTTAGTCTGTAATATGGTAGATTTAGGCATTGCATAATTAATTTGTTTTTTTGTTTTTTAGTCTTGCTTTGGTTATTTATAATTTTTATTTTATCTTTGTTTACATTTGCAGATAGAGGTTTGTTCTCCTGCATCCTCCTCCTCTTCTACCGCATAAGTTACATGCTCACTGCCACCATGCATGCCCCAGTGTACAGTATGACTGTTGCCCACTGCATGATAGAGTACAGTACAGTAATGTATGTAAATTTCTAGCTGTAAAGTGAATATGAATATCTTTTGTATACTCTTAAAAATAGATACAGGGCTTTCTGCTTTGCTATGTAGTAAAAAAATATGTTTTTTACCTATCTTATATCTCTGGCATGGTGTGTCTATGTAAGGTTTGGAACGAATCTATGCCCTTTATCATTGTTTCCTATGGAAAATGACTCGTTTTTTCACGCGATTTTCCATTTACCCGACACTTCTGAAAACCTATCTAGGCGTTATTCTGAGGACTAGGTGTATATATATATATATATACATATATATATATATATATATATATATATATATATATATATATATATATATATATATATATATATATATATATATATATATATATATATACAGTGTTCCCCCGGTTATTTGCGTTTCTTGGTCCGCGTTTTCACTGTATCGCGGTTTTTTTTTTTTTTTGGGGGGGGGGGGAATAAAGATTATTGTGACACCAGGATGGGCCAAAAAATTATAAAATAAAACAGATTTTATCAGGTTGTAAAGAGAAACAGAGATGGAGAGTGTAATGACCTGTTAGATGTGAAGGGATTATAAAAGATGTGTAATGAATATCCAGCTCTCTGCTGGGTTTTAATATACCTCTGCATTACTTTCATGATGTCTATTCCAATAATTCTGCTTAGATCTTATTATTATTATTATTATTATTATTATTATTATTATCATTGGCAACAATAATTTTCCTTTGATGATGATTGTGGAGATTATTATCATCATCATCACTATTATTATTATTAAGGGCTCATCATGGTTTGTACATCTGTTGGTTTATTTACTTTTAATAACTGTGTACAGTGCCCCTCCCTAGTTGGCTGGGACAAAGAGAGCGTGGGGGGTTGGGTAGAATAGAATGTTAGAGAGAGAGAGAGAGAGAGAGAGAGAGAGAGAGAGAGAGAGAGAGGAGAGAGAGAGAGAGAGAGAGAGAGAGAGAGAGAGAGAGAGAGAGAGAGAGAGAGGAGAGAGAGAGAGAGAGTAATAATAATAATAATAATAATAATAAATCTTTATTTCCAAAGAGAGAGAGAGAGAGAGAGAGAGAGAGAGAGAGAGAGAGAGAGAGAGAGAGAGAGAGAGAGAGAGAGAATCTTTAAGTAACTCTTGCTCATTCAACCAAAACTACATTATTTATAGTAAAAATAATGGTTTAATTACGAATTCGTAATAATAATGATAATAATAATAATAATAATAATAATAATAATAATAATAATAATAATAATAATAATAATCTCCCCAATCATCATCAAAGGAAAATTATTGTTGCCAATAATAATAATAATAATAATAATAATAATAATAATAATAATAAGATCCAAGGAGAATTTTTAGAATAGACATCATGAAAGTAATGCAGAGGTATAGTAAACCCAGCAGAGAGCTGGATATTCATTACACATATTTTATAATCCCTTCACATCTGACAGGTCATTACACTCTCCATCACTGTTTCTCTTTACAGCCTGATAAAGGCCGTTTTATTTTATCATTTTTGGCCTGTCCTGGTGTCATAATCATCTTAAAAAAAAAAAAAAAAAATTTTTTTTTAAAGGCTGATCCTACTTAGCGGTTTTCCTGTCTCGTGCCAGGTCCCGGAACCGAACTACCGCAATAAGGGGGGAACACTGTATATATATATATATATATATATATATATATATATATATATATTATATATATATATATATATATATATATATATATATATATATAGTGAACCCTTGGTATATCACGGTTCACCTTTCGTGAATTCAGTGCATCGCAGTTTTTTTTGGCGAGCTTTTTTCTTTTTTTCTGGGTATATGCGAGAATCAAAGATATGTGGAAATATTAAAATTTTCAGTATTTTCATCATATTATTGAAAAAAAAAAATTTCATTATTTTATTGATAAAAAAAAAGTATTTCCCAGCCTAAGAATAATAAAACAGTAAAAAATGGTAAAAAACAAATTTAAACATGTAACTCTGCTCCATACAAAGTACGATACCGGTATCAGCGTTTCGGAAGACGCATTAGGGTCGCACCTACGTGAGGAAGTACAAATTAAAATTTCCAGTATTTTCATTGTTTTATTGATAAAAAAAAGTATTTCCTAGCCTAAGAATGATAAAACAGTAAAAAACATAAAACTGAACATGCATCTCACAGTATTGCACCACGTAAAATACGATAACGGTATCGGCGTATCGGAAAACGAAAAGGGTCGCACCTATGTGAGCTAGTACATATTAAAATTTCCAGTATTTTCATTATTTTCTTAATAAAAAAAGTATTTCCTAGCCTAAGAATAATAAAACAGTAAAAAACATAAATTTAAACATGTAACTCACAGTATTGCAGTATTTGAAATACCGTACGATAGAGTACACTGTATTGGCGTCTTGGAAAACGCAAAGGTTTGCACCTACATGAGATAGTACATGGGATGCTATTGGCTGATGGCTGGGAGTGACGAATCACAGAATTGTTTTTTTTTTGTATGTTCTGTATCATGTGATCTGATAGGCTTTTTGATTGAAGCTTCATTCTCCCTGCATCTTCCATTGTCTCACCTCATCCATTCAGTATGCTCACGTGTGCGCCGTTCGCGTTGTGCTTCTTAATACGCTGTGCTTGTGATTTTGTGAATCTTTCGTATTTCACCCTCTGCAATGCCTCCCAAGCATCCTTCATCTTCTACGGCTTCTGGTAGTAAGCCTAAGCGGCAAAGGAAGATGTTAATCATAACAGAAAAGGTAAAAGTGTTAGATATGCTGAAGGAAGTAAGAAGGTTCGCGGATGTCGGCCGCCATTTCGGCATCAATGAATCTACTGTTCGATACATCAAAAAGGACATGGCATATATCAGGAAAACAGTGACTTTTTTTTTTAGTAAAACAGCGAAGAGGGTCGTAACACCCTGCAATAAGATAATAGTGCGGATGGAATCTGCTCTGGCCCTGAAGAACATCAGCTTAGTTACCAATATCATCCAAACAAAGGTGAAGAAGCTGTACGAGACATTCGCTGCAAACGAAGCCGACGACGACGGTGGCGACCATGAGGAAGAGGAGAGAGAAGAAGATATCAACGACCCACAACAAGGACCCTCCAGCGATTCTCCACCGAGGACACGAGCATTCGTTGCAAGCAAGAGATGGTTCGCCAAATTTCAAAAACGCCATGGTCTAAAGAGCATTTCGGTGCATGGCGAAGCTGCCTCTGCAGATACAGCTGCAGCTGAAGAATATGTAAACAACGACTTCAAGAAAATTATCGAGGAAGGCGGTTATTCTCCTGAGCAAGTCTTTAACATGGATGAGACTGGGTTATTTTGGAAGAGAATGCCGTCTCACACTTTTCTCGTTAAGAAAGAAGCTACAGCCCCGGGATTTAAAGTGCAAAACGACCACATTACCCTCATCATGTGCGTGAATGCTGCGGGCTTCATGTTAAAGCCCGGGCTTATCTACAAGTCTAAGAACCCTACGGCTTTAAAGAACAAAAACAAGAATCTGCTGCCAGTGTATTGGAAGCATAACCCTAAGGCCTGGATCATGAAAAGCCACACATCGGACTGGTTTCACCAATGATTTATCCCTCAGGTCAAAGTTTATCCTGCGAAGGGCCTTGAATTTAAAGTCCTTCTTTTGATGGATAATGCTGGTGGCCACACAACTGATATCTAATATGACAGTGTTCAAGTAGAGTTCCTGCCACCGACTATGATATCACTGATTCAGCCTATGGATCAAGGTGTCATTCGTGCGTTCAAGGCCCTCTACACACGAAATGCCCTGGCGTACCTGGTTGACTCCATGGATGCGGACAAAGAATTCGCACTGGCGAAACTACACGATTGCTACATGCCTTCAAAATATTCAGAATGCAATCAGAGATGAAGCCAGCCACAATCAATGCCAGCTGGTAGAAATTGTGGCCTCAAGTCATCTACAACTACAAGGGATTTGCTCCTGACAAAGTCCATAACTCGGCAGTTGCTAAAGTGACAATGCCATGACTCCTTACAAGACAATCTTCGCACAAAAGAAGAAGCAGCGACAGCAACTCCCCATTACCATGTTCTTCTCTCGCAAAATGCAGCCGTAAAGCTGTCAGTGGCTGTGGAGTATGTACACATCATCATCACCTCATTCGCGGTAAGCTTACCTATCACGTTTATATACATTTACGCTTGCACGCTGTTATTAATAAAGTAAAGGGTGGTTTGTTAACAGTGCAGGGAGGATTTATACAGTAAAGGTAAAAATAAATGTAAAATACCTCTGTATATATTGTGTTTCTACTTGGCGGATTTTCACCTATCGCTGTCGGTCCCGGAACCGAACCCCAGGGATAAATGAGGAAGCACTTACATATATCTGCGTAATGGAAAGGGCAAACCCACTCATCAGACAGGCACTTGATAAGGAGAAGACAGTGGTAATCTCAGGGATAAGTGAATCCCAGGAGCCAACATGGCAGGGGAGACTTGAAGAAAATAAAGCTAACGTTGTAGACCTGATAAGAAAGCTTGGAGTAGTATGTGGTCCTGAGGATATTGTAAACATACACCAACTAGGTAAATATTCGAGGGAAGGAAAGCCGAGACCAACAAAAGTAACCTTTGAGAGAGGGGAGACATGTAGGGAAATATTGTTGAGAAAAAAAAGTCTAAAAGACCTTCAAGAATGCAAAGAAGTGTTCATTAGACGATACAGAACACAGGAAGAGATGGGAAAGATCAAAAACTTGTTGCAAGAGGCAAGAAGGTTAAATGATGAAAGAAATGAAGAAGAGAAGAAAAATTTTCGTTACAGAATACTTCCAGACAAAGGGGAGATAAAGAAGATAATGACAGAAGATCAGGGGATGGGGCCTCATTAAGATTGTTATACACAAATGCTGATGGATTAGCTGGTAAGGCAGTAGAATTAAAAGATAGGATTCACAACAGTAAGGCAGATATAGTAGCAATTACAAAGACTAAGTTGAGTGAGGACATAAACAGTGTCACAGTTTTTCCTAAGGGCTTCAGAATACTAAGGGTCGAAAGATCTGAGAGGACTGGTGGAGGGATAGCACTGCTCATAAGTGAGAGGATTCAAGTTGAAGAAATAAACTTGGCTATAGAAAGTGAGTTCAGGGAATTTCTTGTTGCTCGCATAAATACTGGGTCAGAGAGCATTATAATAACTGTTGTATACAACCCACCAAGGAACCAAAATAGGCTTGAAATTTATGAGGAAAGTCATATAGGTACGATTGAAGTCATAAACTCAGTTGTTAACATGGCGCGGGAGAAAAAATGTAGGATTTTGATTATGGGAGACTTTAATCATAAAGAGATAGATTGGATAAATCTTGACCCACACAGTGGTGAGGACTCATTTGGGGCAAGATTCCTAGATTGCGTACAAGGGAATTTCCTACACCAACATGTAATGGAACCAACAAGAGCCAGGGGTGGGGATGAGCCATCACTACTTGATCTGGTGTTCACAGATAATGTGTTGGATATTGAAAATATTGAGTATGAACCACCAATTGGAAAGAGTGACCACTGTGTGTTGTTGATGGAGTATATCATTGAAGACATTCTTCCTGAGAGTAGAGGCACTGAGGACATGAGGAGGAACTATCCGAAAGGAGATTACATCAAAATGAATGAGCTTTTTGCAGTTATTGACTGGAGAACCTTATTTTACAACAAATCTGTACAAGAAATGTATGACATCTTTTGTGAGAAATATGGGAAGATAGTAGATTGCTGCATACCTGTCACCAAAGTAGGTGTAATTCATGCCAGAGAGAAATGGTTCGATAATGGGTGTAAAAGAGCTAAGGAGTGGAGAGACAAATGCTGGAGAAGGTATAGGAGGAGAAAAAACATAAATGCCTGGCAAACCTACAAAAGAGCAAGAAATGACTACCTAAGTAAAAGGAGAGAGGCAGAGAGAGATTATGAGAGGGACATCACCAGGAAGGCTAAAGAAAATCCCAAGCTTTTCCACAGCTTTATCAGAGGAAAACTGAAGGTAAAAGAACAGGTTTTAAGGCTAAAGAGAGCGGATGGAAGCATCACTGAGACGGACGAAGAGATCTGCAAAGAATTGAACAAGGAGTTTGTCAGTATTTACAGTAGAAAATACCCCACCCCCTCAGATTGCAGTGATAGAAGCTCAAGGGCCGGTATTAGAGAACATCAACCTTACAGCCACAGAGGTATGCAAAGCGCTGATGGATTTAGATGTCCATAAAGCTACAGGTCCTGATGACATATCCCCTCATGTGCTTAAAAAATGCGCAAACACAATATCAGTGGCACTAAGTATCATATTTACGGAGTCACTGGAGTCGGGGGAGATTCCAAGATGCTGGAAACAAGCAAATGTGATACCTATCTTCAAAAAGGGAAGGAGGGATACGGCTCTGAACTATAGACCAGTTTCCTTGACCAGCATAGTTTGCAAACTTATGGAGAAACTACTAAGGAAACATATCTCTCTTCACTTGGAATCCTTCAACTTTTTGTCAGTGAGGCAACATGGCTTCAGAGAAGGAAGATCAACAGTAACAAACTTATTAGAATTTTATGATGAGGTAAGCCAAATCTTACAGGAAAGAGAGGGCTGGGCAGATTGCATATTCCTAGACTTCCAGAAAGCGTTTGACACTGTTCCACATGGGAGACTTATTAGGAAGCTGCAATCAATGGCTAGAATAGGTGGAAATGTCTTGGAATGGATAAAAACTTACTTAGAAGGAAGGGAACAGAGGGTTAGAGTAAGACACTCAGTGTCTGAATGGAGAAGAGTTAGTAGTGGAGTTCCACAGGGTTCAGTTTTAGGGCCACTTTTGTTCCTTGCATATGTAAATGACCTACCAGAGTCTGTAAATTCATTCATGAATATGTTTGCAGATGATGCAAAGATTGTGAAGAAAGTAAAAAACGAGAACAATGGTAGAGAACTTCAGGAGGATCTAAATAATCTGCATGAGTGGTCAGAAAAGTGGCTAATGAAATTCAATACCTCAAAATGTAAGGTAATGAGAATGGGTACAAGTGCAAGAAGGCCCAAGCTTGACTACTCGGTGGCTGGAGTACAACTTCAAGAGACAGAAAATGAGAGAGATCTAGGAGTAAACATACTGGCAGATTTGTCTCCAGAAATACATATAAATGGCGTAGTAAGGGCAGCATATGCATTCTTATCAAATGTAAGGGTAGCCTTCAGGCACATGGACAAGGAAATGTTCAGAAATATTTATGTAACCTATGTGAGGCCAAAACTCGAATATGCAGCCCCCTTTTGGAATCCGCACTTGAAAAAGCACATAGCTAAGCTTGAAAAAGTTCAAAGACATGCCACGAAACTGGTGCCAGAAATACGCAATCTCGGTTATGATGAGAGGCTGAGGGAATTAGACTTGCCATCACTCGAAGCTAGAAGAGTAAGGGGGGATATGGTGACAGTCTTTAAATTCCTTCATGGTTATGATAGAGTGGATAGGGATCGATATTTCGATATGGCTGGCTCTAGAACTAGAGGTCATAGTTTGAAGCTTCGTAAGAAAACTTGTTTGCAGGATGTAAGGAAATACTTTTTCAGTGTAAGAGTAGTTGATAATTGGAATTCGCTAAGCGAGGAGGTAGTTAATGCTATCTCAATCCATAGCTTTAAAGACAGGTATGATAAGTATCACTAAGTCTAAAAATGGAACCGATCAGGAGACGGGAAGATACGAGCTTTGGGCTCTTTCCCGTAAACACAATTAGGTAAACACAGTACCTGCTGAAGAATTGTTTTATTATTGGTTAGCAATTACTTGCAGTTTAAAATAATAAGAATAAGAATAATTTATTGCTACTATATACACAATTAAGAGTTTCTCCAAGCAACAAACTTGTCACATGTTAATATTACCCACTCTAAGACTTCGTATGTATGTGGTGAAAATTTCACCAAGTACCCTGTAGATACAATCAAAGTATGAGGGAGAAAAAGTTTAAAAAAATATTCTCTCTGTTAAACCATTTATCTTTTTTTTTTTTTATTCAAATAACAGACCATTTATCATCTGTTTTCGCTTTGTGTTAAGGAATAAAGGTGCCTTTGAATCTTTAACGGGTATTTTTGCAAAAGCTTTTATTACAAATATGGTGTAGACCAGAATTACACTGAAGCACAAACTAACAGCTAACATAGTAAGCAAATACAGTGATCCCTCGTTTATCGCGAGGGTTAGGTTCCGGGACACGTCGCGATAGGTGAATTTTCGCGAAGTAGGAACACTTTAAAAAAAATAAATAAATAAAAAAATAAAAATTAAAGATTATTATGACACCAGGATGGACCAAAAAATTATAAAATAAAACAGCCTATATCAGGCTGTAAAGAGAAACAGATGGAGAGTGTAATGACCTGTCAGATGTGAAGGGATTATAAAAGATGTGTAATGAATATCCAGCTCTCTGCTGGGTTTCAATATACCTCTGCATTACTCTCATGATGTCTATTCCAAAAATTCTCCTTAGATCTTATTATTATTATTATTATCTTTAACAATAATTTTCCTTTCATGATGATGATGAAGATTATTATTATTATTATTAATATCATCATTATTACGAATTTGTAATTATATCATTATTTTTACAATAAATAATGTAGTTTTGGTTGAATGAACAAGAGTTAATTAAAGATGTCTCTCTCTCTCTCTCTCCAACATGCTATTCTACCCAACTCCCCACACTCTCTTTGTCCCAGCCAACTAGGGAGGGGCACTGTACACAGTTATTAAAGAAAATAAACCAACAGATGTACAAACAATGATGAGCCCTTAATAATAATAATAATAATATTAATAATAATAAAGATAATAATTTCCACAATCATCAACAAAGGAAAATTATTGTTGCCAATATTAATAATAATAATAATAATAATAATAATAATAATAAGATCTAAGGAGAATTATTGGAATAGACATCATGAAAGTAATGCAGAGGTATATTAAAACCCAGCAGAGAGCTGGAGATTCATTACACATCTTTTATAATCCCTTCACATCTGACAGGTCATTACACTCTCCATCTCTGTTTCTCTTTACAGCCTGATAAACGCTGTTTTATTTTATCATTTTTTGGCCCATCTTGGTGTCACAATTTAAAAAAAAAAAAAAATAATAAATTATATATATATATATATATATATATATATATATATATATATATATATATATATATATATATATATATATATATATATATATAATTTTTTTACCCCGACATGTTTTCACATATGTAATGTGCTTAATTGGTTATATATATATATATATATATATATATATATATATATATATATATATATATATATATATATATATATATATATATATATACAGTGTTACCCCAGTTATTAGCGCTTCTTGGTTCGCTTTCTCACTCTATCGCGTTTTTATTTTGGATAAATTATTATTTTATTTCATGGGTATATGCAAAAATATTAAAATATTAAAAAAAAAATTCTCAGTATTTTCATTTTTTTTTTATTGAAAAAAACATATTTCATTATCTAATTGATAAAAAAAAATTATTTCCCAGCCTACGCATAATAAAACAGTAAAAAATAGTAAAAAACATAAATGTAGATAGATAGATAGATTGATACATTTATTGACAAACTCTTTTGAAAAGTACAGTATAATCTTTACAAAAGGAATATTTGGTCCAAATTACAATGAATAAATACAATAGATTTTGTACAATCATCAAATAAGTAGATGAATTTTAAATTAATATACATTGTACTAATAACTAAATGTTATACGTACGTACAGTATAACTCACAGTATTGCATCATACGAAGTAGTGTTCGATAGCGTACAATGTATTGAGGTCGCAGCTACGTGAGCTAGCATATATATTTATATTTCCAGTAGTTTCATGATTTTATTGATAAAAAAAATTTATTTATTAGCCTAAGAATAATAAAACAGTAAAAAATAGTAAAAAACATAAATACTAACAGTATTGCAACATGTAAAATACGATACCGCTATCAGCGTTTTGGACAAAGACTCGTTCAGTCTAACTCACATTTTGCTTGTGTTCGATAGCGTACAATGTATCGGGGTCGAAGCTACGTGAGCTAGCATATATATTTATATTTCCAGTAGTTTCATGATTTTATTGATAAAAAAAACTTATTTCTTAGCCTAAGAATAATATAACAGTAAAAAATAGTAAAAAACATAAATACTAACAGTATTGCAACATGTAAAATACGATACCGCTATCAGCGTTTCGGAGAAAGGCTTCCACCATCTTCCATTGTCTCGCCTCACTCGTGTGCGCCATTCATGTTGTGCTTATTATTATTAATATGTTTTGCTTGTGATTTTTTTACTCGCATATTTTAACCTTTGCAATGCCTCCCAAGCATCTTTCATCTTCTAAGGCTTCTTGTAGTGAGCCTAAGCGGCAAAGGAAAATGTTAACCATTGTAGATAAAGTGAAACTCTTAGATGTGTTGAAAGAAGGAAAAAAGATTGTGGATGTCGGCCGCTATTTTACGTAAACATAAAAATTATTGTAAAATATGGAACCTATGTATGTCAAGTCATCATCACCTCATTCATGGTAAGTTTTCCTATCACTTTCATAAGAAAATTACGTTGCTTGATGTTATTTATAATGTAAAGGGTGTTTTTTAACAGTACAGGGAGGGTTTATACAGTGTAAACGTAAAAATACATTAAAATATCTATGTACATATAGGCTGATCCTGCTCCGCAGATTTCCGGGTTCGCGCCGGGTCCCGGAACAGAACTACCGCGATAAGTGAGGC
>JAXCGZ010007667.1:5000-112500 GCA_037179515.1 Halocaridina rubra
TAATAATAATAATAATAATAATAATAATAATAATAATAATAATAATAATAATAATAATAATTATAATAATGATAATAATAATAAATAATTAAATAAATTTGACTGAATTTACATAAAATAACTATATATATTTTCATATTTATTACGATATATATATATATATATATATATATATATATATATATATATATATATATATATATATACTCTGTTGTATCATAAGCCTAGCATATCTTCTAGCCATGTTATTGACCGAAGAGAGAAAAAAAATGGTGAAGACGAATAGAATTCCTGATTAACTAGAATTGATCTATCGAAGCTTGGTAGATTTGATATAATTTAAAATTATTATTATGAGTGTGTCCTTGTTCTTGTTAAATGTATGTGTGTGCGAATATATATATATATATATATATATATATATATATATATATATATATATATATATATATATATATATATATATATATATATATATATATATATATATATATATATATATATATATATTAGGGATATCTGAGTTGAACTTTCGTATTAAATGGGCTGTTAAGAATGATATTTTAATCTGAATCCTGTTGGTTTTTTGTGATACTGTCTAGAGAGATGCATTATTATTATTATTATTATTATTATTATAGTAGTAGTAGTAGTAGTAGTAGTAGTAGTAGTAGTGTTAACTGTTTTCGATTTACATTTACGATAAATTTTTATAATGAGAGAGAGAGAGAGAGAGAGAGAGAGAGAGAGAGAGAGAGAGAGAGAGAGAGAGAGAGAGAGAGAGAGAGAGATTTGTGCTAATTTTTATCCATCATAGAGAATATATATATATTTTTATTATTTTTTACCGTCATTGTTCGAATATAGTAGCATAAATTAGCATATCCATTTGTAGGGTTGAATAAAATCCTTTTAACTGGACAAACGACCGGAACTTGTGTATTTCCTGTTGGAAATATGGACGTCACGTGCGGGGCTCTTCTTCCTGTTAATAAATAAATAAATAAATAAATAAATAATTTCATATGTAACTCAATAAACGGAAAAAAAAAAAATTGAGGTCGCAAGCTATGGCCTAGCGGGATGCTGTGAGGTCGCTAGTTCTGGCCCAGCTGGGCGGAGATAATCTTGTATTTAGTACGATTCTTATATAGGATTTAAACGTGTTTTATCAGTGTTTAGTGGGTTAAAAACGATAAGCATAGATAATGTTTAGCTGTGTGAAACAGATGAGAGTAAAAGACAAAGCTTAGATATGTTTATATACTAAAATTGTGTTCTAATTATTTAAAAAAAGAAAAGAAAAAACATGCCAATATAGTGTTAATATTTTCAACTTGTTTCGTTTTAGTACGAATCTTGTATTGGATTTAAACGTGTTTGAAAAATGCTGAGTTGGTTAAAAATATAAGAATGAATTATGTTTAACTGTTCAAAACAGATAAGAGTAAAGGACAGTTTAAATGTTTGAACTGAATTTTAACTGTTAGAAAAAGTAACATTAATATAGTGTTTATATTTTCAATGTTTACTTGTTTAGCTTGAAAGGTGTTTCATTAATTTTAAACGTGGTTGAATGATGTTTAGTTTATAGAAAAAAAATATTTTATATAGTGTTTTACATAATAGATATAGGACAGAGATTAATTATTTATATGCTAAAATTATAAAATTATAATATATATATATATATATATATATATATATATATATATATATATATATATATATATATATATATATATATCAAGGAATGGAAATTTAAAATTTTACAAATAAATAAAAAAATAATTAATTGGTAGAAAAGGCAAAAACGAATTAGAGTGAAGAAGTAAAAAAAAAATTAATTAAAAATAAATTCTTTTTTACAGATTTCTATATGACTCGATTTTGAACTGGAATTAAATAAAAATATTTCATTAATCTTTTTTAATATATAAGTAAAAAATTAATGCTATTAATGGGAGATTTGTGAACAGGTATTCAGTATGAGAGTGTATTATACGAACAGGATATATAGTCTGGTAACACTGCTACTATGGCTCTCTCCTGCTATGGCACAGGTCAGTATTATTATTATTATTATTATTATTATTATTATTATTATTATTATTATTATTATTATTATTATTATTATTATTATTATTATTATTATTATTAATTATAAATTATTATTATTATTGTTATTATTATTATTATTATTATTATTATTATTATTATTATTATTATTAGGGAGAGAAAAGAAGAGAGATAATGATACTGAGAATGACTTGAACCATTTGGTGACTGAGTTTGGTAGTGTGTTTGAGAGAAGGAATTTGCTGGTGAATATTGGTAAAAATAAAGTCATGAGATGCACAAGTAGTGTTAATGTTGGCAGAGTGAATGTAGGAGTGAATGGGGAGTTGCATGAAGAAGTTGAGAGTTTTAAGTATCTGGGGTTGCATGTAGCAAAGAGTGGACGAGTGGATGTAGAGGTAAGTCACGGAGTAAAGGAAGCAAGTAAATGTCTAGGTGGGTTGAAAGGTGTAATGAGAAATAGATATTTGGGAATGAATGCAAAGAGAAGGATATATGAAGGTGTGATTGTGCCGACAGCATTGTATGGAGCATAGACTAGGAATGCAAGAGAGGATGAGAGGAATAAGTTGAATGTAATGGAGATGAGCTGTTTGAAAGGTATGATTGATGTATCTAGAATAGATAGAGTAAGAAATGAGGATGTCAGGCAGAGAACGGGTGTTGGAATGAAGCTGTCGGATAGGTTAGAACAGAGAGTAATGAGTTGGTATGGACACATGGAAAGGATGAGTGATGAGCGAATAGTAAAGAAAGTGTAGAGTGCAGAAATGATTGGAGTTAGGTCAAGAGGGAGACCTAGAATGAGATGGATGGATGACGTGAAAAGAGCACTGAATGCACGTGGAATGTCAGTGGAACAGGGAAGAGTGCGTGAAAGAGATAAAAATGAGTGGAGGAAGATTGTGAATAAATGATGCGGGCCATAGGGATTTCTCGCACCTGCTAGCTCAGTGAACTGTGATGGTAGGGTGTGAGGGGAGTTGCCATGTAATGAACGGGTGGAGTAAACCAGCTGCAGCTGTCGATGCTCATTGTAGAATATCCTTGCCCGCCTACCTTGTGGGTGACCCAAGCAGGGTGGAAAGGGGGGGAGAAGTGGCAACCCTTTATCTCCAAAGGAGTATGTATGGATCGTGGTAAATGCGCGTTCCTTGGCTCAGCCACCCCCCTTACAAGGGGAATGAGGCATGTGTATATGTATGTATGTAAAGAATAAAAATACGAGAGAGAGAGAGAGAGAGAGAGAGAGAGAGAGAGAGAGAGAGAATATGATTGTGCAATAGAAAGAAGAAAAGAAGATTACGAAGAAGAAAAATAAATATAATAGATAGATAAATAGAGAGGGAGAGAGAAAGAGAATATGATTTTGAAATAGAAGGAAAAATAGATATATATATAGACGGACTGAGATAATATAATTTTGAAATAGAGAAAAGGATAAATAGATAGATAGATAGAGAGAGAGAGAGAGAGAGAGAGAGAGAGAGAGAGAGAATATAAGTTTTTTCAGTTGAGATGTAAACATACGAATTCTCTTTATCCAGGTGGACCCTCACAATTGCAATTTCGGAGGAGTACTTGATGGGGACCCACTGGTTCCCTGTAACCTGTGGGTTGACAATGTGGAGGAACCGTTCTCCGTTGCTCCGTTTCGCCTGGGATCTGGAGAAAGTTCCAACTGGATCGGGGGACCACCTCAGGACAATACCAATAATCTCAAAGGTTTAGTTTTCTTTTATAGTCTAGGTTTTTTTTTTTATTCTAATTTTTTGTTTACGTCTCCTCTTCTTCTTCTTCTTATTTTCCTTCTTAGAGAGAGAGAGGCTAAGAAGATATGTCAATATAGTAAAAACATTCTGCTTTGGCTTGGTTTAATTGTACTAGGCTAAGTTAGGTTTACAAGGTCTGGTTAATTTTTACTCTCACACCCTCACATAGGAAAAAAAAATCTCATGAAATTTATCATAATACTAGCTTCAGTTTGGTTAGTCAACTCCAGTTGAGAAAAGCTATGAATGTAGAAGTTATTTTTTTTCTTTTTTTTTTTAGATTTTTTTCAGTGTCATCATTTCGCTAGTTGGGGGTGTATAAGTAGCCAAATACCCAATAGATTTTTATCTGTTAATTAGGAAATGAGCCTCAAGCCAGAAGATCCTAGCCCACATACCGTGTGGATGACCCAGGGAGGGTGGGGCTGTGAACCTTACAGCCATTTATCAACAAGGAGCTAAGAGGAATGATCAAAGTATGTTACCCTATGAAGAATGTGCGTGCTTTGACTTGGCCAACCCTGTTACTTGGGAGATTGTTGCTATAGTATA
Source organism: Halocaridina rubra (assembly GCA_037179515.1). Lineage (NCBI taxonomy): Eukaryota > Metazoa > Arthropoda > Malacostraca > Decapoda > Atyidae > Halocaridina > Halocaridina rubra. The sequence goes on from JAXCGZ010007667.1 coordinate 9,404, forward strand.
TGTATATACAGCTTTCGACTTCAATAGGACTTGCCAGTATGGCGTGATGTTAAGTCTTCCTTGAGTTGCACATCTATTATCCCCTCAAATTGACAAGTCATAACTTATCCAATCTCTTTTTCTCTTTATGTTTTCTTGTGCCTAGGCTCAATGAGGGCCATTTTCTTTGCCCGTCCTGGTGTTATACTCATAAAATAGAATGAAAAAAAATGAAAAATCACTAATCTTTTGACTAGTTATTTTTTTATTTTCCTATGAAAAATAACAAATTATTTCACTACTTGCTTTTTATTTCCCCAGGTGGATATGCCTTCACGACCAATACCGATATGATCAAGACGACAGCTTATCACAAAAAAGCTTGGATGCTCACTCCACCCACGAATTCTACAGGTCCAGCCGGAAAATGTCTTACCTTTGCCGTGAGTTTAATTACTGTACACTGCATAGGCATTGCACTTTTCACTTGTTCCTATCTTCAGATATTTGTAAGTCGGATGTTCGTAAGTTGAGGAGCGTCTGTTTTCTCTACTCTGTTTGCTCTCGCATGGTTTGTAATTCCCTAAATTTCTATTTTTATATTTGTTTATTAATACTTTGTACATGATACACACACTTGCTCAGTGGCCACAACCCCCTTGAAAAGGTGATGGTTTAGTCAAAGCACATGCCCATTATCCAGGAAATAAATTCATCGCATCTCTCACTTCCTTTGGATTGGGACCGAATTTCAGCTCTCGCAGCTTTGATTCGTTGGGTCGTGGGCTCGCGGCACGCCAGATGCTGTTGGTATGTAAAGGGACTGCTATAGTGGTTAAGTGTTTGATTCAGGAGGTGACGGACCCATATTCGTGCCCACGTCATGGTACTAGCAAGGGCATCCAGACTTAATTCCCTGGCCTCAGTCCATCTGTGTCCACCCCCAAGTAGAGACTAATTGTGACATATAAAACATGAAAAATAATATTACATTGGCAGAGGGCAAGAAATGAAAGACACATGGTTTGCCTTCCAAGTATCTTCCACAAAGCTGAAAATATCAATGTACTAACCTGTGTGCTCTAATACTGTAAAAATTATTCTAAGGTATTGTGATAGTTATTCATGATGTTTCTTGTATTTGTATATGTATATGCAGTATATTTTATGAATACCCACTGTATATTTAGTGGAAAGAAAGGAATTTTTATTATTTATATATACAAAATTATGTTCTCAATCCAGAGTACACATGGGGTCCTTGGCTCTATCAGAGGCCTGCTAGTCAACATTGTACTTAATATACCTTATGAATTGGTAGTGGTTAAATAATGCATATCCTATTGAAATCCTGCCAAGCTAATCCATTTATATGACTATTTTTTAGCCTTCACTCATGTGTCTGTACGCCATTTCCTTGAGTGCACTCATGCATACTGAGGTGACAAGGAGTGGTAATCCAAAACCTGTAATTTTGACTTCTTGATATTCCCCAAACAACTCTTTGCAAAAAAAGTACTGAAGAATATGAAATTATTACATTTTTTTAATGAAATAATCTGAAATTCCAAACTTTCGAATTCATTTTTTTAAACATATTATTTTTCCCTCTAAAATATGAGACTAATAGGAGTCTCATACTCTTAGCTTTGAGTATTAGTACAAATAGTTTTATTTTTCTGATATGAGCGAAGAGAAAACTATTTGTGCATTGCCCTTTGAGCTGTTGTATAACCAAGCAATTTATTTTCTTTTTAAAAGATCTGATAGCAAAAGCAGAGACTAGTATTCTGACCTTTGAGTATCAATATCTTTATAATTTGTATTTTCTATATTATATTTTATCTTTTTCATTCCCCATCATCCTCTCTTCTAAACACCTTCTTTCAGTTTTCCTCTGTGAGATATATTTTATTATTTTTCAGTATTCAATCGACGGCCTGGGCATTAAAAATTTAGAGATCCTTCTCATAACTTATGACATTGACAACCCAGACGAAATTATTGAAAACAAGACTGGTGACCTTCTTTTTAAACAAGTACCTCTCTGGTCAAAGAAGGAATCCACATCTGGGGAATGGACAAAGGCAAAGGTCACATATACAGCACTAGGCCTGCATAGTCTGGCATTTTCTGCTAATCCCGATGTACGCTTTTCATACAGTCGAGGATACGCAGCTGTAGATGACATTGTCTTTACTAATGGACCTTGTGGAAGTAAGTGCTTCAGTTATCATCTTAATTAATGTCAATGATTATTTGTGAGTACTTGTGGTACCATGGCAATTAAATGTGAAAACGAAGCCATGAGTGACGTTGGGGGAATATGTATTATGAACAGAGTGGCATTCAGATAGAATGTGTTCATTCCTAGTGCAGTATAGCAGATTTTGCTGTAAGGTTTTTTCCCTTTTAGACCTTCTGTGGTGTAGTTGGTAGCACCTTGGCACAGTAATTATGTGTCCTAGGTTCAAATCCCGGTCGGAGTAAAAACTATTCATGTTTTCACATATGGTAATGTGCTTATTTGATTATTGTTGGTCCCAAATGAGATTGAGATTTGAATTAAATGTGAAAACTAAGTCATGAGTGAGGTTGGGGAAAACTGTAATATGAACAGAGTGGCATTCAGATAGAATGCATTTATTCCTAGTATAGCAGATATAGCTGTAAGGTTTGTTTCCCTTTTAGACCTTCTATGTTGTAGTTGGTAGCGCCTTGGCACTGTAATTTGTGTCCTAGGTTCAAGTCCCGGTTAGGGTGAAAAATTTTTCATATATATATATATATATATATATATATATATATATATATATATATATATATATATATATATATATATATATATATATATATATATATATATATATATATATATATACAGTATATGGTTTCTGGATACAATAGCTTTGTTGATGATAATGAAATACTTTTTTTTTACACTCTTGGCCAGATGACTGTATGTTTGACACAACTTTTTGCACTTGGGAAAACGAGAAATTTGAGGATGATTTTGACTGGAGCTTGGGCAGAGGCAGCGCCAAGCGAGGAACAGGTCCCGCTAGCGACCAGGCCTCTTCTCTCAACTACCAAATCCTTACAGGTTTGTATATCACAGTCACCATGGCTCAAGCGGTAGCGTCCGCGACTTTGAGGCGTCAGGTCGAGGGTTCGCGCCCCGTCACGGTCTGAGGTTAGCAATGGCATGCACTCAGGGTAACGATTACATCTGCCAAAACAAGTCCTTTGCAAGATGGCAACTGTCCTACCCCTTGGTAGAAAAGGGAGTCCGTGACGTAAAACCAGAACTACGCGTCACCTTCAACGTTGTGCTACGCATAGGACCTTTGTTGAAATTACGCCTCTCATTTCTTTCTTGTACCTCCCTTATATAGATCTAAAGATCTATTGTTATTGTATGTAGATCTATTGTTATTGTATATAGATCCATAAATCTATTGTTACTGTGTATAGATCTATAGTTATTGTATATAGACACTTAAAACATTTTTAGTTTGGAATGAAACTGATGATTTGTTTTCACTAATTCTGTGCCATTATTTTTCCTTATCTTGGCCTTTTAAAGTATGATTTCTATCTTATTATGAATAATGAACTACAGTAGTTTGAAAATAATATTTTTTGGCAACCTTATATTAGCTTTCTTATACTGTACTTGAGAGTTTTAAGACTATATTTTTTCAGTCTTATACTTAGCTTTCTTACACTGTGCTTGAAAGTCTTAGAACAATATTGTTTGCAGTCTTATACACAGCATTCTTATACTGTACTTGAGAGTTTTGTTACTATATTTTTTCAGTCTTATACTTAACTGAAGTACTGTATACTTTTTTATGACTGTGACACCAAGACAGGCAAAAAAAAAAAATTACCCTCATCGAGCCTGGGCACGAATAAAATATAAAGAGAAATAGAGATGGGGAGCATTGTGACTTGTCAGATGTGCAGGGACAATAAGACATGTGACGAATATCCAAGAATATTCGGTGTTGATGTAGGCATAGAAAGAGAACCATAACTGAAGGAAGATTTAACATCGAACTTTCACGGACAGTCTTATTTAAGTCCACAAGACCCTTCAGCTGTAGTATCGCAACGGGCGGTTGATGCCATGAGTCACCCTACTGTACTCGATCTTATTCTTAGATTTCTTATGCTTGAATTTCTTGTTATTATAATTGAAAGTTGCAAAAATATATTTTTTCATTCATATAGTTGGCATTGTTGTAATTGAATGGGTCTTATTATAATGAATCAAACTGTTACTAAAACATATATTGAAACCTTAACACCGCTTTTTTGACATATTTTTTTTATCTAGTAAAGCCACCATTAATGGAGCCAAAAGGGCCGCGCCAGAACGGCAGTACCAAAAAATACCCAACCCGCCTATGGCAGGGTATTAGGAAGGGCCTCCAGCCTCATTTCTCCCGTCTCCAGTCTGTCCTCGTTCACCCCCATTTATGGGGACTATCAGTAGCACATAAAACCAGGATTTTTTTTTTTGTAGTTCATAGAGAATAATTTTCTTTTTTAGTGTGCAGATAGCAAGCATTTTATGATAACAATAAGCATTAGACATATATTGTATCTGCTTTTATGTATCTCTGTCTAAATATTTATAAAAGTGCCTAATTATCCCGTACAAGGGAGATGTCTGAATCAAAGCACATAAACTTGACTCTTTGTGGGAGGAAGGTACAAAGGAAGAGATTCCCAGTCTCATCACTCCGACTCATTTAGTCGACTTTTATGACACGCAGGGGAACACTGAGGAGGTATTCTTGCCCCCAATCAGAGGGACTTTAGTGTATATACCATGAAAATTAGGATTAAGAACTGACAAATTAAATAATTGGTAGAACTAACCTAACCTAACCTAGATAATTATATCTTTTTAAATTAGTAAATCAGTTATGACATTTAAATATGAGATCATCTTCCTTGCTAATTTCAGATAAGACTTCAGTGACTAAATATTTTTTTGTGAAATTTATTATTCAAAAGATATCATTTGCTTTGAATAAACTATCTCTAAGCAGTTAGCACTTATAACCCTTTTTTATATCAGATTTAACACCAATCATTTATTCCAATTCTTTGAATAAATGGATATTTTTAATGCAGACTTTGATGCTGAATTTTTTAGATTATTGTGAACGAATGATGGTATTGTAGTCGAGTTATACCAATTTTTGCTATTTTATTATTTTTCTCTCATTTCTTTTTCCTTTCCATCACCAAGTTGCTTCCCCTGCTGTAACCATTTGGTTTTTATAGTCTCTGACACTTTTCAGCTGGGCCTTGGTTTTTTATGACAGTGACAATGATAATTTATGAACTGACTTGATCATTCTCCTCTCCAGGCGGTTACACCTTCATTGACAGTGGGCATCCACGGCGTACTGGAGATACAGCCCGTCTTGTCTCGGCTGTTTTAAATGTTACCAATTCACCACTGTGCCTTAGTTTTTGGCTCAATCTGCATGGTGGAGGGATCGGAGATATCAGGTGAGTTAGGTTTCTTAAAATGCTGATCACTGTCTCCATTGGGACTTGGATTATTTATTTTTCTTTGGAGGAGCCTTTTGGGGCCCTTCAGCAACCTAGTGAATGCATTTCCTGGTTCCCACTCATAGGGTACCAATGTAAATTACCAGAAGTGGCTCATTCAGAATAAAAGAAAGAAAGGATTTAGTCCATATGTGTGTGGGACTCCTGTCGAAACAGAAGTTAGGCACTAATTAGATATACAAGGTGAATTTAGAGCAGTACTCTCATTAGCTTTGGGCTTCTATTTTGGCAAAGATATGCACAGGCTGTAGCACCCATCAAAAGAATAGTAATCTGTCCTAATATTTTAGTCTGAGGTTGAGAATGCTTTTGTGACCCTATGGCTCCCTATGCAAAGCCCTTGAAAGCATAAGCTTCTGAACAGGGTCATCCCTGGTGGTAAGGTCAAGGGTGAGAATCCAAAGTTAGAATAATCGAAACCTCAAGTCCTCAATGGTGGACCAAGCAGGCGAAGTCTCTCCTAACTCAACTGTTATGAAGGCTGAAATAGATCCCTCAGCTCCAAGCATCTTGGTTTCCTTGCCATTGGCATCATCTGATTGATTTGTGAAGCATTGTGTGCTTTTTGGGCTGCAGCGTCAAGAATGCGTTAAGTAAATGTGCACAAGCGTCTTTACTCTGTGAATCAGCAGAAATCCATGGATAACGGAGTGAAGACCATCGTCCTTAAGCTCGAGGGATAGACAATGCCACATGACTCCACATATCTAATGGATTACTCACTTCCCATGTTGATTTAACAGGAAGTACCACACAAGGCATATCACAATCCATTCTTCTTGTGCAAGAGATTCAGATGAGGAGATTCTATATGAACTACTTCCAGGATCTGAAATCAGAATCTTATGGACATGAGCCAGTTGCTAATCTCATACTGGATAAATCTATTTTATTTCCAGAATGTGTCATCAGCCATATGGAAACTTTTTGAAAATGTTATTAAAGTCTCTATTGCAGGAAGTCTTCACTTTAACAATGTTAGATTTTTCTTAGATCTTTTAGTTCTTGCCAATAAATTTATTGATCCAGTGATACTGGTCTTTAGTTTTATGTAATTTTTTCATGAAAAGACTTATTGAACCTTGAAATGGGCTGCCTTGCATAGTCGTAAATCCTTTAAGTATTCCCTTACAAGTGGAAGAAGTTAATGCCTAATTGCTATATTGTCCCTAGTTTATGATATAAATTTCTTGATCTCCAACTCATTTACTTATTCCTACAGGGCTTTGTATGCCCCTGGAGACAATATCTATAACTCAATTGCTAATCCCCGCAGGGTTTTATATGTCCCCTGAAGACAACCTCTCTAACTCGGTTATTTTTCTCCCACAGTGTTTTGTATGCCCTCTGAAGACAACATCTCTAACTCAATTAAATTTCCCTGAAGGGTTTTGTATTCCCCCTGCAAACAATATCTCTAACTCAGTTACTTCTCCCTGCATTGTATGCCTCCTGAAGACAACATCTCTAACTCAATTACTTATCCCCACAGGGGTTAGTATGCCCCATAAAGACAATATCTTTCACTCAATTACATATCCCTACAGGGTTTTGTATGCCCCCTGGAAACAACATCTCTAACTCCATTACTTATCCCCACAGCGTTTAGTATGCCCCATGAAGACAATATATTTCACTCATTTACTTACCCCTACACGGTTTTGTATAGCCCCTGGAGACAACATCTGTAACTCAATTACTTATCCCTGCAGGGTTTTGTATGCCCCTGAAGACAATCCCAATAACATCACAACGGCTGTATGGAGACTACGAACAGGCACTGAAGAATCTAGTGACTTTGGACCTGAGTAAGTAAATGATTAGGTTAGCTGAGTATTGACCACTCCGTTCTCAGCTGAAAAAGTGATGTAAAAAGAAAACAAAGATGACCACAACACCCTCCTTTCTCACTTGGAACTTGTCAGCTTAGTCGATTGAATATTCATGTGTATGGAATTGATCAACTATTTATGAATCCCATTGGGGGTGTTAAGAAGGGCTTCCAGCCCTATTCCCCTTATAGCTCCACAGTTTTTGTGTCCATCCCCATTTGAACGTGGACTTAATATGACACAGAAAACTGTCCTCCTTTGATGAAAGTAAGTGCCATGAGTTTAAAAATGATATTAGACAAGCATAACATTGTCCTGTGGCTCTTTTTGTATATTATTTTTTTAATATTTGACACTGGTTCCCATTGGGGAACTTTGGTAGCTCAGAGGCTAAACACTTGACTCGGGAAGTGACTAACCCGTGTTTGAGCCCACTGCAAGGTACTAGAAAGGGCATTTAGCCTTTATTCCCCAACTCCAACTTGTCTATTTTCCCCCATTTAAATGAACATCTAAAAATAAAAAACAGGATGCAGCTGAGCTTCATCATACATTGCTCATACTTTATCATACCCTGCTCTTTCTTTTTTAGAACTTGTTCATTCATCATCAAATCCACCTCATTCTTTATCATGCCCTGCTCATTCTTCCTCATACTCCGCTCATTCCTCATCATACCCTGCTCATTCTTAAATCATACCCTGTTAATTTCTCAGCAAAACCTTGAACTTCTTTATCATGCCCTGCTCATTCCTCATCACACCTTGCTCATTCTTCATCATATCATGCTCATTCTTTATCATACCCATCACATTCCTCGTGGAACCCTGCCCAATCTTCAGCATACCTTGCTTATTCTTAATCATACCCTTGCTCATTCTTCATCAAACCCTATTCATTCTGTTTTATACCCTGCTCATTTTTCATCAAGCCCTGCTCATTCTTCATCAAACCTTGGTATATTTGAAGTTCGTCATTTGATTAACTCTTGGTTCAATTTTACATATACATAAGGGACATATTCTGTCCACTGCAATGTCTTCTTCTTCTTCTTCTTCTTCCCATGTCCATGTGGAGCCAGGGTTCCTGAATAAGCACCTCCATAGTCCTAGGTATTGTGTCTGAAATTCTCTCAGCCTTTCCTCCTTAAATCCTCTTCCACATGATTCAGTCATCTTTTTCTTTGGCCCTACTCCTTTCCTCCTACTCTCAACCTCTATTCTCATTGCCCTTTTGGCCACTTGGTCATTGTCTTATTCATTACATTTCCATACTTCTGCAGTCTTCTTTCTTGCACTTTCTTTAACATTTCTATTCATATCTTGTTTTCCTCATCATCCTTGGACCATGCAATCACTGTCTCTTTTCGTTAGAGGGTTGTACCACTACAGTCTCATTTCTTACACTTTCATGAAAATTTCTATTACCTTTGCTATTCGTCTATTTTTTTCCGTTCTGATCCTGTCCATTTTTGTAGTGCCTCACATCCATCTGAGCATTCTCATCTCTGTATCCTCTAATAGTGTCATTCTCTGATATATTTTTGCTCTGTTGCAGCTGGTACCCTTGTCAGCAGACAGTGTCTTCTGTTGGGAATTTCAGGTTGATCTTTGAAGCTGAAGTGGGCTTTCCTGGAGCGAGCGATATTGCCCTTGATACGATAACTCTCACTGAGAAGTCCTGTCCCAGTGAGTAAGATTTGATCCTCATAAAGCCTTTACTGTATTTAGATTTTATTTTCTTGTAAGGTGTCTTTTTGAAGTCATCTGTAAAAGTAGTTCTTGGAATAAAACAAGTTGGTGTTATACAGGATAATTCTTGAAATTGACAGACGTTTCTATGAAAACAAGAAAGAATTCTTAGGAATTTATTTCAACCTTCTGTTCTCTATACAGTACTTGTATGTCTGTGTTTATTATATACACAGACATACAAACATATTATTCATTAAACATTTTTCTGTTTTTGGGAAATCTGGGGAATTTCGATAACAATGAAACTGAACGAGAGATGATGATACACCTTAGATGCTTTTTACATTTGTCCCTGGTGGTGACCGAGAAAAAATTCTACTTACATAAAACTCCATTTTTTATATGACCACAAAAGCAACCGTTTGAAAAAACACATACGGTATATGCAAAACACACTGAAGTCCTAGCTATCTTTTAGGAAGGCTAATTGGGATGTATTCACTAATAGTTTATGATGTGCTTAGCTAGTTTATTCTTTCTGAGGAATTTATGCTAACTACATCATCATTTTCATCTTCATCATCATTGCCTTCAGCGCCGTGTGTCACAAAGGGCCTCGTTGAAACTCCGCCCTCATTTCTTTTCTGTGCCATCACTTCTATAAATCTCCCATTTCTTCCAAGTATTTCTGTGCTATTTTAAGCTCTTCATTATCACCTATTAGAAATATTAAGTCATCCTTTTTTAATAAATTTATTTCAACTACCTAATAATCCTTCCTTGCATGGTTAAAAAGCCATGAGATTGTATAGATAGTTCTTTAAATTATTAAAAAAGTTACAATTATATTACTCATATACAGCAGTAAATAATCTTATTAAAAATTATAAAAGAATCATAAGCTTAACCCAACCATCCAAGCGTAATCTAATTTTTTGTGCATGTATATAGTTTATACTAAACTGTTTCTTGTATTGCATAGTCATAGCATTCTAATTGAAATAGAAAGCAGTCAAAAAACATAATGAAAAGCAACAAAGTCCGTAGCCAAACCTAAATTTTCCTTTTGTATCTTCATATCCTCAACTGCAAATGTGCTCCTTGTATTACATTTGGTTAAAATTTAACATAAACCCAGAATTTTATAGTGTAATGTCAGGAAAGCTACAAATTCTTGAAAGCATACCCTAAACCTAGTAAAACTGACCTTCTCTAACTTTGCCTCCTGTCTCTGTATATATCCTTACCACTGAGTGTATGTCTTTCTTTGCATATTTTGAAATGGGACTTTTTGGGCTCGCTCTTTTGGGACTAAACTGTTTTGCCATTGCCCTCTTGGCGCTAAGCTGTTTTGGCTGAGCTAGGCTAGGTTAGATTAAGTTAGATTTGGTTAGTATTAATTACCCTATTTCTTATTTAGTAAAAGTACCATTCACGGCACCTAAAGGACCGTGGTAAAACGCTGGTGCCAAAAACTACCAGACCCACATATATAACTTGTAATCTGAATTTCATAGCTTATCTTCAGCAGTACTAGAAGTATATGGTAATAATACACGCATTTATGTTTATACCTCAAATGCATCTGTACAAATTTTAGGTTGTATTTGCAAGAAGACTCAGAAATGTACCATTTATCAGTACAGTACTTTATTTTTCCTCCCTCACCACATCCATAAACATCCTTTTTGGCATACCTTTCCCATTCATGCCTGGCAGCTCCATCCTAAGCTTCTTTTTTCCGACATACCCCTCATCCCTCCTCAGTACATGCTCAAACCTTTTCAGTCTTGCTTGTGCTAACCAGCTTCTTCTTCTTTCAGCTTCTCCCCATCAATGGTCAGAACAACAGATCAGTCATCTCCATATTGCCCCTTCCCTTGCGTCCTCCTCCATCTCACCAAACACTCATGTCCTCCCTCACCACATCTATTAACATCCTATTTGGTACACTTCTCCCTTTCCTCCCTGGCAACTCCATCCTCCTCGTCCTTCTCCAGACGTGCCCCTCATCGCTCCTCAGCACATGCCCATACCAGTATCATGATATTTCATTATATTACAAATATTTCCTTAACACCATATATCATATTTCATCATTTAAATATGTATGTATTGGAGTAATGGTAAATAAAGTCACAAGAATAAAAGTAATTGTTAAATATTCACAGGTTAGATCAAGTTAGGTAGGTTAGGTTAAGTTACACTTTTTCCTGTGACTTTAATATCCATAAATTTCAGATGTGAATAGTGTATTCCAATTCTTGTTATCATTTCCTCTCCAGTAAATTTATGCTTTTTTACAAGCTTGGAAAGTGTATTCCACTAAAAGTTGCCACAACTGTATTAAAAGTGAGGTAGTTCAGCTCAACATGCCCTTGGAATACATGCATCTTTTCCCATATGTTTAAGTAAGGGAAAAGAAATTGAGGTTAGGATAACTCGCCATACCTAACTGCTCAGAGCTAATTTGCCCAGGGAATACAAGCTTATGGAGCTCTTCTCCCCATAAATAGGTAAATTCCTCATAAATTGTCCTATAAATAGGCAGTGAATTGAGTTTGGATTTTCATGTTCTTAATCAAAGTACTTTCAGTTTGTCGTTTTCTATGTCACTGTTTGATTCCCCTTCGATTGGGGATGAACACAGGTAGAAGCTGGGGAATTAAGGCTGGATGCCCTTTCTGACGTCCAGCAGTGGGATCAAACAGAGGTTTGTTAATTTCCAAGTCAAGCACAAACCACTGCGTTTCTGCAGCCCCGATTAATGAGTATAATTACATCCTGTGTAATTTCCCCTTGAGGGTGTGCAAGAAATCTTCCTCCATATTCCCCTGCATATCATAAGGATCTACTAAACTGGGCATAGCGAGGGGACTGGTAATCCTCTCCACTATATTTTCTCTCCAGCAAAGAATTAAGTTTTTGCTTTTACTCAGCCACAGATATAAGTGAACTTATGGCTCTTGTAGTTATATATAATTTCTTCTTTCTATTCTAAACAGAGTATTTTACCTTGACTCAGCCACTCTCCTTATAAGTAGAAAATGGCTCATGTATATAGATATAGATAATAAACTTCTGTAGGCAAGCTGATTTGATGTGATTACCTAATTGTGTTTACGGGAAAGAGCCCAAAGCTCGTATCTTCCCGTCTCCTCATCGGTTCCATTTTATACTTAGTGATACTTATCATACCTGTCCTTAAAACTATGGATTGAGATAGCATTAACTACCTCCTCGCTTAGCCAATTCCAATTATCAACTACTCTTACACTGAAAAAGTATTTCCTTACATCCTGCAAAGAAGTTTTCTTACGAAGCTTCAAACTATGACCTCTAGTTCTAGAGCCAGCCATATCAATATATCGATCCCTATCCACTCTATCATAACCATGAAGGAATTTAAAGACTGTCACCATATCCCCCCCTCACTCTTCTAGCTTCGAGTGATGGTAAGTCTAATTCCCTCAGCCTCTCATCATAACTGAGATTGCGTATTTCTGGCACCAGTTTCGTGGCATGTCTTTGAACTTTTTCAAGCTTAGCTATGTGCTTTTTCAAGTGCGGATTCCAAAAGGGGGCTGCATATTCGAGTTTTGGCCTCACATAGGTTACATAAATATTTCTGAACATTTCCTTGTCCATGTGCCTGAAGGCTACCCTTACATTTGATAAGAATGCATATGCTGCCCTTACTATGCCATTTATATGTATTTCTGGAGACAAATGTGCCAGTATGTTTACTCCTAGATCTCTCTCATTTTCTGTCTCTTGAAGTTGTACTCCAGCCACCGAGTAGTCAAGCTTGGGCCTTCTTGCACTTGTACCCATTCTCATTACCTTGCATTTTGAAGTATTGAATTTCATTAGCCACTTTTCTGACCACTCATGCAGATTATTTAGATCCTCCTGAAGTTCTCTACCATTGTTCTCGTTTTTTACTTTCTTCACAATCTTTGCATCATCTGCAAACATATTCATGAATGAATTTACAGACTCTGGTAGGTCATTTACATATACAAGGAACAAAAGTGGCCCTAAAACTGAACCCTGTGGAACTCCACTACTAACTCTTCTCCATTCAGACACTGAGTGTCTTACTCTAACCCTCTGTTCCCTTCCTTCTAAGTAAGTTTTTATCCATTCCAAAACATTTCCACCTATTCTAGCCATTGATTGCAGCTTCCTAATAAGTCTCCCATGTGGAACAGTGTCAAACGCTTTCTGGAAGTCTAGGAATATGCAATCTGCCCAGCCCTCTCTTTCCTGTAAGATTTGGCTTACCTCATCATAAAATTCTAATAAGTTTGTTACTGTTGATCTACCTTCTCTGAAGCCATGTTGCCTCACTGACAAAAAGTTGAAGGATTCCAAGTGAAGAGAGATATGTTTCCTTAGTAGTTTCTCCATAAGTTTGCAAACTATGCTGGTCAAGGAAACTGGTCTATAGTTCAGAGCCGTATCCCTCCTTCCCTTTTTGAAGATAGGTATCACATTTGCTTGTTTCCAGCATCTTGGAATCTCCCCCGACTCCAGTGACTCCTTAAATATGATACTTAGTGCCACTGATATTGTGTTTGCGCATTTTTTAAGCACATGAGGGGATATGTCATCAGGACCTGTAGCTTTATGAACATCTAAATCCATCAGCGCTTTGCATACCTCTGTGGCTGTAAGGTTGATGTTCTCTAATATCGGCCCTTGAGCTTCTATCACTGCAATCTGAGGGGGTGGGGTATTTTCTACTGTAGAATTAGTGTAATGTCTGTGTATAATAAACTCATTTTTACTTTCCATCTTATGTATATATTTACTGTCTAGAGTATAGTTTTCCTAGTATACTATATATAACACCATTTTCAAAATTTAGACCGGGTAGGTAGATGCACGGGCTTGTTCTAGAAGCTAGAAATATCTAAGTCTCTGCGCATTTATACTGTATAAACATAATTATCTGTCCCAATGTTGTCTGAATTAGTGTAATGTTGACATGTGAAATGGCTGTCTGCCATTTTATGTGTCAATATTAATTTCCTGATATGAAGGTGGACACAGACAAGTTGCAGGGGAACTAAGGTTGGATGCCTTTCCTAACGCATGTCCATGGGTTTGATCGCATGTCTGCTGCCTCCCGAGTCGAGAACTCGTAAAGATCGGAAGAGTATCAAAATTAGTTATGCTTGGAGTATTTGTAGTTCTTGGACAAGTTCGTAGCTATTGTGCATCTGTCTACTACTCTAATAGAGATCCTTATGATTTTATCTACTTTCTCATACTTCACTTGTCATCTCGACCATTTCAGCATCTGTCCAAGGAGCACGATGGTATGGGGATTACCAGAAAGACATTATATCTTTAGGACAAGGTAATAATCTCGAATGCATTTAAAACTCAGTTTTCTTGGAGTAAGGGGAAATATCAGAGGGAAGAATATTAGCCACTTCTACCATTCTTTCTTATCTGTTACTATAACTTGGATCAAATACAGATATAGGATTATTTCTTCCGCTTCACTAGAGATACCTCTGTCATCAGGATCAAGAGTGGCAGTGTCTTCTTCATAGGTCCACCCTCTGGAGCTGCTTAGAATTGAGGGCAAGTAACTCGTAAGAGGAGCAGCTAAAGAGACCAAACAGTCAATGCCAAACCCTGCCTCTCTTGGAGCACTAGAAGTTGGGAGAGGCTTCAGTCACCTCACTAATTATATCATCTTCCATTTCAACACAACACATTTTTCAAAGACTTTCTAGCGGAGACATTGAAAGCAGTGCAGGAAACATATTATGGAAGACTGCACTTTACGCTGCCACATATGCCATCATTTACAAAATATACACTCCCTAAAGCTCTGTGTGGATGCCCAGAATTGGCAGTGGCTTCCTTAGTGAGTTGGGGCTATTCAGCCAGGCAGCTTTGGGAACAACAATAACAGCTACAACCTCAGTCGCTATTTATAGCACAGGGATTAGGAGTGAGGAATTTTTTTTTTACATATTCAGTTTTGTAGGATTCTGTATATTTTGATGAAGTTTGTGCTTTTAAAATACTATTTCGTCTTATTTCTTCCAATGACGTTGTTTTTCCTGGCATTTATCGTATTTATTCACTCTGCTCATGCACATAACATGCATAAATCACGAATACCTGGAACTATGAAGAACATATGTGTATAATACCAAATATATTTAAATAGTACATACCACTGGTGTTGCTAAGTTTAGATTTTTGCCAAATATGACACCTTACCTAGCAGAGTCAGCAGTATTAAGACAACTGAAGGTGTAGGCAAGAGACTCTACCTGTCCTCATCTTCCTGTGTCTATTGTAGGGTTTTATAATACAAGGGTTATGAATCTGCACATTAGTATTGTAAATATGAGTCTCTTGATTATGAAGGAAGAGCAAGCAACAACGGAGTATCTTATCACTTACGAGTATATTTATTGGGTCTTGTAAAGAAGAGTAAGTCCAGGCTTTGCTAGGGTTATTCATAATTACAATGCAAGTCACCTAACCTGACCTAACTTAATTGAGCTAGCCTGAAGTACCTAACCAAGCAAATTGCAGGGTAATTCAACTTTACATGGGGTTATGGGGGTTCCTCATTTTTACAAGATCTATGTATCTATTCATCTGAAGAAGAGTAGATAATTATACTCGTAAACACTAAAGTACTCTATTGTGTCCTGTTTGTTAATCACACAAGTTATAGAAGTGTAAAAAGCTCTCCTCTCATCACCAGGCATATTCATATTATTCTGATGTTAGTCTATTCATTTCTATAATAGGGATGGCACAGACAGATTGGAACTGGGGAATTATGATTGGATGTCCTTCCTAATGCCTCACGATGAGCTTCACCGCTTGTCTGTCACCTCCCGAGTCGATCTTAGGGATTTGATGTAATGCAAATAAAAGAAAATGTAGTTTTCTCTGATAAAATGATAACATTTTGTGTACATATTTTCTAGGTATCCCAACTGGTTCAACTACGGGATGGGGAGACTGTACTTTTCTCGAAAATACATGCGGCTGGACGATGCCCTATAGTCAAACGGCTTCGTGTAGAATGCTGGATAGAGTCACGGCAAATAGTTATAATCCTCCAGGACATACTGAGTGAGTTAATTTCTATTCTATATGTCTACATACAAATGTTATACTCCTCCTTGCAAGGGGGTAGTTGAGTCAGAGCAAAAAATTGACTTTGCTGGAAGAAATTACAAAGGAGGGGATTCCCAGTCTCCTCACTCTGCCCCATTCGACTATTATGATGTGCAGGGGAACTGGGAGGAGGTATTTTTACCCCTGCCTCATGCACTATATCCCATTAAATCCATTATAATGGCCACATCTGTAACAAAAGAAACAAAGGCTTGGACATGTCCTACAAATCATCGTTTCATTTGCTATTGTTGATGACAAAAAAAAAACTGGAAGGGTAGGATATTGAATTCCATACTCCCATATCCCAAAAAGAATACAAGTGTGAAACGGCAGCATTGAATTGCACTGCAGAACTGTAGTGTGGAAGTGCAGTGTGAAATTGTCTCTCCCTTCTCAATTATATTAATTATTCTGTATATTATTGTTTAGACATTAAAGTTGTAGGTCACATTTAAAAGCCATCAGTAACACTTGCATGTACAGTGGGCCTGCATCTTATGTTGTTTTAAGTAGTGCAGCTTTGAACATAGGCTGATAGAAAATGTTGGGGAAAAAATTTTATAATATCTCTTTTAAATATACACTTCCGTATATTTGGTTCCATGGCCAGATGAGGACAATATTCTTTGCCACGCTTTGAGTCACTCTCATTGACAAAATTCAATAGTGAATTTGTTTATACATGGAAACTGAATAATATTAGATCAATTTCAAGAATAGTACAGTAATCTTTTAATTGCTTAAACTACACAGGAGATTAGAAATAAATGACATGCAAAGTACATGTAGTGTAGTCCAAAAGGCTGAATCTTTTTCTATGCTGTAACCAAAAAACATGGATCTCTATCTTTTTATATGCTGGTCTAGAAAATACCCTGTTTTGAATAATGCAATGGGCTTGAAAACCAGTTTGGCTGAGTAAGATGAGGGATACTATTATAATGGTATATTGCCCTAACTAACTTAGATTTTAATATCTCTTTTTTGATAAATGTCATGTACTTTTGTGTGTCTTTGAACTTACTCAGAGACTGTCAGAAAAGAAACATTCAATCTAGTGTAAGAACAGTCTCTGACATCTGTTAGAAAGTAAGACATTCAAGCCAGAGTAAGATCAGTCACTGTCGCATAGTTTTACATTCAAACCAGCTTAAGGACAATCATTGGCAAATGATAGAAAGAATCACTATCGAATCAGTTTTAGAACAGCCATTGATGGCTGCCAGAATGAAAGACAATCAGGCCAGTGTAAGAACAGTCTCTGATGGCTCTTAGACGAAAAGAAAGTCAAACCAGTATTTTAATAGTCGTTGATGACTGTTAGAAATATATTCAAAGCAGTGTAAGAACAGGCATTGGTGACTGTTAAAAAGGAAATCAAACCAGTGTAAGAGCATTTATTGACGACTATTAGAAAGAAAATAAAACCAGTAAAAGAACATTCATTGACGACTATTAGAAAGAGAGACAAACCAATGTAAGAGCAGTCACTGACCACTGTTAGAAAGTAGACAACCAAACCAGTGTAAGAATAGATCTTGACTACATAATTCTCTCTTTTACAGGAATGCTTATGATATCACCGATAGTTATATGAAGTTTGATCTTGGATGCTATTTGAATCGAGCTCGAGAGAGAAGTACTTTAGTGTCTGCACCTTTCACCGCAGATACTGTCAGCTGCCTCTCCTTCTTTGTGTACATGTTCACAACCGTCGCCACAACTACAAAATTTGGTGCGCTCAGTGTAAGACTAACTTGTTTTTCATGTTCTTGAACCTCTGTGGTTTCTTTCATTTTAGTGGTTTAATTCCTGATGTTTATGTCATACTCGGAACAGAACTGCTGTAATGTAACCAATGGATCCACATTCGAGCCCACAACAGGACGATATGAAGAATATCCAGTCTTAATTCCCCAGCTTCAGTCCATCTGTGTCCACTCCCAAATGGGGACTAGTAGTGACACATAAAACTTAGAAAAAGTCTCATTTGAGACTGTTTTTATATTTTTTAAAGCTAGCTGCCATTTCTTTGTGTGCCAGCAGGATGGGCACAATTTCAACAAAAAGAGAGAAATGGCTTGTTTCAACTCCATTCCTTGGCCAGTTGGTATAAAAACAAACAATAAGTACTGTCACTGGGGTAGTTGAAGCCCACACTCCCCTATCAGTTTGATTCTTACAGCATGCAAGAAATGCAAGTGAAAACCTTGTATGTGGATACAGTGTTGTAATGCCATAACATGTGTCACTATTAATCCCCATTCAAGTGAGGATGGATACAGGCAGATTAGGACTGGGGAATTAAGGCTTAATGCCCTCCCAATGGCCCACGGTGAGATTGAATATAGAATAGAAGAGTATCAGCAAGATATACAAAGCCCAACAGCCTTTTCTCTCTTTATTTGCACATAACTGTGCAAATCTATTGATAACTTTGCACAGTTATGGCCACTATGCTTGCAGATATACGAGCTTACAGAAGATCAACTTCTTACATTGTAGTAAACAATACCTTCATATTTATGTAACAAAGCTTTATCGCTCATTTGCAGGTGATTTTATTGAATAAAGGTACCAACACTACACTTTGGAGACTACAGAATCAACAACAGCCAGGCTGGACATATGCCCAGGTGAGCATGTTTCATCCTTACTATTATTGCCTTTAAAATAAAATCTTTGAATTAGTTTTCATAAATTCTGATTATAAATTTGAGGGGACTGCATTAGCACAGTGACCAGAGCACTTGACCTGTGAAGTGATAAACCAGTGTTAGAGTCTACCACAGTATATTAGGAAGAGCATTCAGCCTTACTGCCTAGATCCAACCTGTCTGCATCCTCCCCCATGCAAATGGGACAAATATGAATATGTATTTCTAATCTTCATGTACTCAACTTATCATTATCACCTGCATGCATTCACTTAATCATTAATGCATTGCATGCATGTGTTAAATTTATCTTTAATTCATCACTTGTATGTGTTCACTCATTATTCATATATTATATGTATGTGTTCACGTGGTCACTTATTTTTAATTCATCACTTGGATGCATTCACTCATCATTTATGTATTACATGTAAGCATGTGTTCACTTTATTATTGATTTCTCACTTGCATGTACTCACTCTATCATTAATTTATCACTTGCATATATTCACTTATCATTAATGTATTACATGCATGTGTTCACTATCATTAATTTATCACTTGCATTGTGCACTTATCATTAATTAATCACTTGGGTGTATTCACTTTGTTATTAATTTATCACTTGCATGTGTTCACTTATTATTGATTTAGCATGTCCATGTGTTCACTTATTATTGATTTATCACCTGCATGTGTTCATTTTATCGTTGAATTATCATGAGCATGTGTTAACTTAATTCATAATTTATCACTTGTATATGTTCACTTATCACTGATTTATTACTTGCATGTTCACTTATCATTAATGTATTACATGCATGTGCTCACGTCATTATATATTTATTATTTGCATTGTGCACTTATCACTTGCATGTGTTCACTTATCATTAATGTATTACATGCATGTCCTCACGTCATCATAAATTTATCATTTGCATTGTGCACTTATCACTTGCATGTGTTCACTTATTAATTTATAACATGCATGTGTTCACTTATTAATGTATGACATTCATGTATTCATTTATTGAATTATGACATGCATGTGCTCACTTATTAATGTGTGACATGCATGTGTTCACTTAATCATTAATCTATCACTTGCATGTGGCCGTTTTATTATTAATGTATCACTTGCATGTGTTTCATTTATCATTATTGTATAGCTTGGATGTGTTCATGTGTTCACTTAAGTATTAATTCATCACTTGCATGTGCTCACTCTAAATATATTATGTGCATGTGTTAACTTTTATCAGTAATCTCTCTCTTGCATGTGTTCTCTTATCATTGATTTATTACATGCATGTGTTAATTTTATTGTTAATTTATCACTTGCATCTATTCACTTTATCATTAACTATCACTTGCATATGTTCACTGTATCATTAGTGTATAATGTGAATTTGTTAACATATTTACTTAATTTATTAATTCTTGACTTCCATGTGTTTACTCTTTATACATTACATGCATCTTTTCACTTTTAGAAGTAATTTTTCTCTTGCATGTGTTCACTTGTTATTAATGTATTACATGCATGTGTTCGCTTTACACATAAATATTTCACTTGCACGCATCCACTCTCTGATGTATGGCATGGTAGAGTTCATAAGTTCACTAACTTATTAAGTCATGACTGGCATGTTTTCATTTTGACATTAATTTCTCGCCACCTGCATGTGTTCATTTATTATCAATGTATAACGTGAATGTGTTCACTTTACACATATGTCACTTGCATGTGTTTAGTTTTTGATGTATTACTTGGATGTGTTCACAAGTTCACTGAATAATTACTTCATGACTTGCATGTTTTCACTTTATCATTAATGTATCACCATCTACATGTATTAGTTATCGCTTGTCTATTCAATATAAGTTAACACCTGCATGATTCTTTCATGCTAGTGTAAACCCACTTTCATGTGTCACAATTAGTCCTGAGGAACTTAGGTAGAAAGAGACAGCTATGAATTGGGAGATTAAGACTGAATGACCTTTTTAGCATCACACGGATGGCTCATACTCGTGGGAGTTGCCTCCCAATTCGTGCTTACTACCACTGAGCTATATATTGCCACATAATTCGTGTTTTCAAATACAGTTGCTCAAAATCGGTATTATTTGTGAGTCTCTTCACCATGAAAATACTTCAGTATGGCCAGCCATTTATAAAGAGTTCACAAAGAAAATAAGAAAAAAAAATTACTTTACTCTGATGTGTATTAAAGTAAAAAATGCACTTTTGTGCTCTCTTTCAAGCTCTATCTGATGAAACTTGCATTGTCACGTTGCTTCTGTCTTTCTGGGAACTATTCTTGGTATATCAAATAACTGCTTTTTGTCTTTCTTGGAACTGGTCATGGTCTTCCACATCATTCTGCCTCCATCTTTCTTGAAGCTGTTTAAGGTCTGTTACATTACTCAGGTTTCTTCTTTCTTGAAACTATTCATGGTATATCACATCAGTGCTTCTGTCTTTCTTGAAACTGTTCATCGTCTATCACATCACTTTGCTTCCATTATTCATGAAGCTGTTCATGGTCTGTCACATCTCTCTGCTTCCGTCTTTCATGAAACTGTTCATGGTCTTCCACAGTATGTCCATTTCAGGTCGCCATCCCACGTGGCAGTGACCTCAAGGTAGCTTTTGAAGGCATTAAAGGCTTAAATCACATAGGCATGATCGGGTTGGATGACATCGCTGTGTTTCCCAGTGACTGCGAAGGTACAGTTAAAAACTAATATTTTTTATGAGCAAACCCTTGAGTATGGCTTTCTAATACTTACTTTTAATACATGGTGTATTTGTTTGACCCTCATAATACTTATTTCTTTGCCATGGACACAGGTAGTCAGACTGTATGAACTGCTTTTACTGGTTTTTTGTAGACATTTGTGGGCACTGATTTACACGAATTCATGAAGTTTCATATGACACTTCTTGAGTTTGAATATACTTTGACTCCAGATTAAAATTTTCTTTATCATCAGAGTGAGATATTCCAAAACTGTCAATATAAGTTATCTAGAGCTTGTAGAAAACGAACTTTTTTGTCTCAGTTAGCTTGTAGTAGTGTGTATGGATGTCAAAGCATGTAAGGTGACATATCAACTGCATCCAGGACATCTGTGTCCTGGTCAAATGCGTCTCGGTCATTGGCGTCCATGGACATTTGTGTATTGAATTTTTGCATTTATGATATTTGCATCTTGTGGCCCAGTATATGTCTATTTCATTTTAGATGCAAAATTTAATTCTTATATCTTTGTGTCCTGAACATCTCCATACCTATATTCCAAGGTTAGGTTAGGTCAAGTTAATCATGTATAAAATGAGATTTGTTACCCAATAATAGTTACAAAGAGGGATACACATGACTGAGGTGCAAAAATACCAAATGCCATTGCCCAGGGACACCCATAACTGAGCTGCATTTGACCAGGACACACTTGTCTATGACTTAAATACCCTTAGGACTGAATAACCCATTTAATAATATTCATTAATTTCAACTTAATTCTTGTATTCTTTATATGACTGTTAAATATTGTACTTTGAAAGTAGTATCATTTAGCAGAATATATAATTCTTTATTCGTTTCTTTGAAAACCAAAGAGAACTTTTTCTTGTAAGGAAGGCTAAACTCAATATGAGCAAAGTTGAAAGAGTAAGTATTTCTCTTTGTATAATATCATCTAAACTTCACATATTGTATTTTAATTCCTGTTATGCTCATAGCAATGCCAGATCAAGCCCACGTGGAACCAGCTGACTGTACGTTTGACAGTGGGCCCTGTTTGTATCAGATTCAGAATGCAAATGGTGCATCGACATCACCAGCTGAGAACTGGCAGTTTGCCGTCGACGGAGAAATAAGCTCTCTCCGGGACCACACCTTTGAGGCTGATCTAGGTAACAGTGACCTTTTTGAGAGTTAGCTTGCTCCGAAACCACACCTCCAAGGCTGATCTAAGTAGGAGTAGCCTTTTTCAGAGTTAGCTCGCTCCGAGACCACACCTTTGAGGCTGATCTAGGTAGGAGTGACCTTTTTCAGAGTTAACTCACTCCAAGACCACATCTTTAAGGCTGATCTAGGTAGGAGTGACCTTTTCTGGAGTTAGTTCACACCAAGACCACACTCTGAGGTTGAACTAGAGAATAGTGACCTTTTTCAGAGATAACTCGCTCTGAGACCACACCTTTAAGGCTGATCTAGGTAGGAGTGACCTTTTTCAGTGTTAGCTTCCTACAAGACTACACCTATGAGCTTGAACTAGGTAGGAGTTACCTTTTTCAGAGTTAGCTCACTCCAAGACCACACCTTGGAGGCTGATGTAGGTAGGAGTGACCATTTTTAAAGTTAGCTCACTCTGAGGCCACACCTTTGAGGCTGAGCTAGTCAAGAGTACTTTTTTTCAGAGTTGGCTCGCTCTGAGACCACACCTTTAAGTCTGATCTAGGTAGGACTGACTTTTTTCAGTTTTCCTGCACAGTATTGTTATAATATTTAAATGTCTTGCTCTCACTGCATCACATGTGGGCGTTACAGAAAAATCTGCCGTAGGTTATCTACATTTAGTAAGTTCCAGATATATATAGTCTTCACTAATTTTTTATATGCAAAGTAGTATTAACTTTCCTTTGACAGTATTAGCATGTTTGAAAGTGCTAACACTGCCACTTCAATTAACTCTGGTTTGGACTCACTTTATAGGGAAAAATGATTGATATATGAGAAATTTAAATGATTAGTTTCATGCTGAGACAGTATTCAACAGTCTTCCCTCCTGATTGAATATTAAAGACACCTTTTTTTTATTAGAAGAGTAACCATATATTTTTTAAACCACAGTAAAATGGAGGAGATGGCTGTGGGGGGTTACCCTGATATGAAAACAGCTACAAGCACTGAGCCTGCGAAGGGTGATCCAAGTAGGGTGATCAGGGTAAATGTGGCAGCCCTTCATCCCCAAGGATCTAAGAGGAATGCTCGAGGTGGAGTGGTGGGTGGTGACTATGTGTGATTTGACTCGACCTTCCCTTTTACAAGGGGAATTGCTGCCATTATGTTTGTATATATTATTTCAGGAGGGTACATGTTTATGGACTCCTTCAACACTGGAATTAGAAGTCGCTTGAGGAGTCCAACATTGGGAGTGAATCAGACCTACTGTTTCTCTTTCTACTTCGCTTCTTTCTATGTCGATCCAAATGCTAAGCTCTCCATATACAGGTGAGGTGTGATGTTATTATTATTATTATTATTATTATTATTATTATTATTATTATTATTATTATTATTACTTGTGAGCAAGGACTGTGAATCTATTTCATGTTTTTTCCTTTTTTTTCCTTGGACTTCTTTTCAGGAAGGGTTTGTTATGACACACGCAAGTTCAATCCTACTGCGAGGCATTAGAAACAGCAGTTGTGATTACCTTGTCATTATTTGTGAATTATGTCATCATGATGAAATAAAAACTATAATCATTGCTGTCTTTACCATCGGCTTTGCATAACTGTAGGCTAGGATAGGTTAGGTTAGTTTAGAAGAGTGAAGTACTCCATGGGTACTTCACTCTTCTATTTGTTATGTATTTACTTAATGTTATTCCCTAGTGAAAGACCCATTCTTGTAATACCCTGTCGCTTGGTCAACTTCTTTATTTAGTCAAATGCACGTATCATATCTTTTCTTAAAACTATGAATGCAATTAGCATGTGGGAGGTGAGTAAGAGAGATAGGGTAAGAAGATTGAGCCAACCCTTTTCTTCCTGACTCTCTATCCACAAAGCAGTTGATATGGAAGGCAAGAGTGGGACAGTATTAAAGCCATTATAAAGGTTAAAGGTTTCTAATGAAAAGCAGAGGCAAGGGACAGTGATAGCACAGAGCCTGGCTATATACCTACCATTTAGCTGAGGCCCAAAGCCCCCTTTCCAATCACTTGGATCCAGTGATCTCCTAGCTTTGGCTGAATAATCCAGTAGACCAATGGGAAATTACTGCCCCCCAAGTATTTACCAAGTTTAATTGAAACGACATGAGACAGGGAAAGATAATTGAAGCTCTGGCCAGGATAGAACCTGAGGCCAGTATATTACCAGCTTCAGTTGCTACCACAGCACCTCAATGTTGATTTCAATTTCTATATTTTGACAAACATATAAACAAACTGTAAATTTTTCCACATATTTTTTAAATTATAGTATAATAACTTAAAAAAAGTGTCAAGTCTAATGAACATGGGTTCGATCCCTCTGCTGGCTGTTAGGAAAGGCATCAAACTTTAGTTCCCAAGTTTCAACTTCTCTGTGTCCACCCATTCCACATGGGGACTAATTGTGACACATGAAAGGGTGCAAAACAATTAAGTTATTTTATTATATCATTACATTAGCTCATGGGTTCGATCCCACCTTTTGCTGTTAGGAACGGCATTGAGCTTTAATCCCCCAGCTCCTACTTGTATGTATCCACCCTATCCAATCAGGGACTGGCTGTGATACATAAAACACTGTAAAAAATCTACTGCATTTTATTACAGAGATCCAGATGGTGTTGGAGAGCTTATTTGGCAGTTTACTCCTCCAACATCGAACAGTGTACCAGGTGCCACAACTGAGTCTCTTGGCACTGCAGGAGGTTACCAAGATGCCAGATGGCACTATGGTCAAGTGGCACTTGAAGATCAATCTTCCAGATACCATGTAAGTGAATAGCAAGAAAAGTGGGAGTGAATTTCTAGACATGCCAGGCAGCCTACATAAAGTCATAAGTATGAGTTAAGTTTCTAGACATACTAGGCAGTCTTTATAAACTCATAAGTGTGAGTGAATTTTCTAGACATACTATTAAGCCATTAGAAACTCATACCGGTATTTACAGTTTTTTTTTAAATATAGCTATTTATGTAAGAAAAAAAAAAAGAGCTTGTACTCTGCCTCAGGTATCGTTATTAATTTTCTTGGGGACGTATCAAGGAAGCAATGGGTTGTAATTCCTCAAGCCCTGTCGTTTTCATTCATTCCTGATAAACCACGGAGTAGGTTGGTCCATGGCATCAACCGCTCATTGTGATACTACAGCTGAAGGGTATTTTGGACTTGACAGGACTCTTCAGGACAGTTCAGTGTTAAGTTTTGTTTCCGTTACGGTTATTTTTCTATGCCTATATCAACACCAAATTTTCTTGGATATTTGTTACTCATCTCTTATTAGCCCTTCACATCTGACAACACACAAAACTCCCTTCTCTGATGCTCTATACTTTTTTATTTTGTTTTTTGTCCGTCCTGGTATCATAATCATAAAAATAATGATAAAGAGAAGTGGCATTGCCGCAAATGTTAGGTAAGGTTAGGTTGAGTTAGGGTAGGTTATTTGGGAACCACATACACATGGGTAATTTTGAATAAATTTTCCCAGAAGCTGTTAAAATGACTTAAATTGGTTTCATCGTGTAATCTGTAATGAAACTAAGATTTATTGCTTAAGAAATAAGAGGGCAAAGTTTGAAGATGCGTGGAATTGTACGCAGTTTTATAGTTATATTTATATCATGAAAAAATTCATATAATCACTCACTAGGAAGAACATATAATAGCTTAGATTAAGTACATTGCCATCGTAAATCAGTGGTTGAGTGCACGAGGCAGGAAGCGACTGTTGGGGTTTAGATTTCACAGCAGGGTGTTAGGAAGGGCATCCAGCCTTGATTCCCTAGCTGCAACATCTCCATACCCCATTCAAATGGGGTATAACTTTAACATGTAAAATAGTGCATTTATTTACAACGGTGCATATTCTTGTACCTTCCTGATTCTATTCAGCATATATTAGGATCAGATGTAGAATGTACAAATTGTTGTACATTCATGATCATATTACGTTTTTCATTAAGAATAGGCGTAAAATATATACATACAAGGGCCAGGTACTTTTTGGCTATGCTCTTTTCGCACTGCCATTTTGGCGCTCAGCTGTTTTGGGGCCTTTGCTAAATAAAAAAAAAAAGGTTAATTGACACTAATCTAACCTTGCCAAAAGGGCAATGCCTAAACATTTTAGCGCCAAAAAAGCTGCGACAAAAGAGCAGCACCAAAAGAGGGCGCCAAATAGTTTTATTCCATATACTGTATACAATTCTTAGTTACATCTTCCACACATTGCACCTCTGCTAATGAACAAGAGTTTATAGGACAGCATAGGTCTTCAGGTAATTTTTATTAACCTTTAACTAAATGGGGCAGAGCGAGGAGACTGAGAATCCCCTCCTCTGTACTCTCTCTTCACAGAGAGTCAGAGTATTTTGCCTTGACTCCGCCACTCCCCTTATAAGGGGAAAACGGCTCTTTTATATAGATAAAGTAATTGACTTTATTTTAATGAAACAGGTCTACATAGAGGGTGAGGTACGTGATGGAGGTTGGGCCGTTGATGACGTCAAGTTATTCCGCGTTGCGAGTGATTGCAAAAGTAAGTCTTAATTAATTTTTATCGAGGTTTCATTATTTATGAGGGAATATATACACAAACATAAAGTGATGATGACTTATTAATCCCCAAGGAGCTAAAAGGAGTAGTTGAAGTATGTCTTGATCGTGGTGAATGTGTTTCTTTTCTCTGCCACCCCCCTTACAAGGGAGAATGGTGCCCTATATATCTATGTTTGTATGTACTTAATAATACTTGTGGGGACATGGAAGAAAGTTAAATCTCTTATCTCTAGCCTTTATATATAAGAGAGTCTATTGATCATCCAATGTTTATCTGCTCTATGTGAAAACCTCAAAATTCTTCTCTTATGTCTATTGGCATCTGTTGGATATTTTGGGAATCCTTTCTTTAAATCAGTTACATGGATTCAAAGCAATTGATTGGAAATAAGTGAAATATATTCGCAATTATAGAAATCTGGTTATAATAGAAAGGAACTAAAAAAATATTTTACAAATCCCCCATTGCAAGGGGAGTGGCTGAGTCAATGCACACACATTCACGAGGAGCTAATACCTCAGTTACTCTTCTCTGCTCCTTGGGGATGTAGTGTTGCCACTATTCCCCACCACCATCACCCTCCAAAGCTCTCTATGTAACTCTAGTGGTCATGATATTTCCAGTTGATGTATTTTGATTTCAATTAATCTTCTCTGTTTTTTTTTTAGTATTTTTGTGTATTGTGCTGACTTGTTAATATTGAATCTTTTTTATTTTACTGTAAGGTGTTAGCCAAATAGTAATGCACATGATATACAGTATAATGGACTAAATAAACAGGATACATGAAACAGGAAAAGGTGGAAGAGGCTAGCAAGAAACAGCGACTCCATATAAAAATGGCTTAAAACTGAAGAGAAAGAAGAATAAATTGATATGTAGCTGATTAAAGCTACAAAAATAATGTTATTAAAGCAAGGAATTAGTAATTAAGCATACATTATATACTCAGAAATGATTTATGTATTTTCGCTCCTATAACATGTTTGAAGTAGGCGACTAACCCTTGGTTAAGCCCACCGTGGGGCACTAGGAAGGGCAAGCAGCTGTAATTCCCCTGCTCCAACCTGTCTGTGCCCACACCCATTCGAATGGGGACTAATTTTGACACATAAAATGTTGCAAGAAAAATTTTGAAGTAATCCAGGAGATATTTGCTACTGATTACATATTCTGCTGCCCCAGCAGAGTGTCCATGATTGTAACACCAGACTGAAAGTAATAAATTTCATTACAGTATATTCCATTCCACATTTCTCTCATACCTTTATTTCCAAGGAGCTAAAGATGAGTAGTTGAAGTATGTGTGGATCGTGGTGACTCGGCCATCCCCCATACTAGGGCAATTGGGTCATGTATATGAATGTATGTAAATTTTTTTGTAATATTAGTGTTAATATTTCTTTTTCAGCCCGTCCAGAAACAGCCGATCCAAATTATTTGATGCCAGGACGTTCTCGCAAGAGCGGATGAATTGGACAAATAATAACTTTATGAAAGAGATAAAGTTGATAAAGATGCATTAGTATATGGAATTCCATTTTTTTTTATATAAACCTTTGTTAGTGACAATAAAGAGGAGTTAAACTTAACTGGCTTGTGATTTCTGAACCAGTATTAATTTGAGTGTTTCAGGGAATCTCTGTTGATTAAGATATCTTGTTTTTTTGTGTTTTGCAGTCACCTGTGCATTCACAGTTAATTTATTCAATATAGAGATCTTTGGATCTCTCATTATTCCTTAAAATCTGACAATTCATAACACTCCCTATGTCTGCTTTTCTTTGCTTTCTTATCATTATTAGATCTTAAATACCTTGACTATTCTTACAGACTGTCTTGTTTATCATGATCTTATTTCTGTCTTGTCCTTAAGCTGCTACTTTATCTTAAATGTTCTAACGGTGCTTGAAAACGAGGAGGGCGAATTTTTTTTGTCCCTCCTAGTGTCACATTCATCTAAAAATGCCTTTTTTTTATATTGCCTGAGGAAAAGGAAATCTTTTATACCAGTTGCAAACATTTAGGACAAATGGAGTTATTGTTGAGGAAACGCATTGCAGTGAACAATATAGATTCACTCACGAGTTACAGTAGGACCTTATTTCAGTTTTGGTTTGATAAAGAGTGAGTATACCAAAAATGTGGAATTTGGTAATATTAATTTTATGTAATTGAGGTCAGCTCTCAAAACTTTATCATTAAAGGGACCTGGAGTGGCAGTGCTTTTGGTGTCATGACTAGTAAAAAACACAGGTTAGGTTAGGTTAAGCTAGCTTAGCTTAGATTGTGCATTTTCCTATGACCTTTTTTCTATGACTTTTTACCTGTAACTTTTTTCCCTGTGACTTTATTACCTGGATTCTTCGGTGTAGGTCCACCCTCCTGAGTTTCAACTCGGATTAGGATGCCAAGCAACTAGAAAAGACCAGCAGCAAGTGGGAGAACCTGGGGAGGCTTCGGTCACCCGGGCCATTACTTCATCTTGCAACACAACACACAACAACACAATTTTTTTTTTCTACACAGAGAAATAACTCATTTTGTCATTTCTCAGAGACTCCTTCTAGTCAGAGACATTGATAGAAATTGAGTAAAACACATTATTCAAGACTGTTCTACACACAGGCACATATGCCAACAACACAATATGCACTCCCTGAGAGCTCTGTGGTGGGAAAGCAAGGTACTGTTAGTGGCCTTCCATAGGGACTCGGGGCTGTTCGACCAAGCAACTTAGGAAAACACGTAAACAACAAGAGTTGTAATTAACAATGTTGGTGCTACTTTGGCTTATTATCTACATGTCATGAATCTACTTTGGTATGCGATCTACTCTTGATATTGTGATCTATAACCAAACCTAACCTAACCTCTATTTAGTATTTTTAGCCAATGTATGTGCTGCTTATCGCTAGAATATCAACGGTGTAGATATTTTTTCCTTGTAGATAACAAACCAAAGTAGCACAATAATTTTCTCATTTGTATGACACAGATAGACCTATAGAGGAAAGAGGAATATTCTTCAAGGAAGTATTAGACATTTGGAACACCTACAGTTTTGCGGGCCATACCAATGTTCAAAACCTACCAATAGATGGCGCTATGCTCTAACTAGAGAACTGGCTGATGAATACACAACAAAAATGGCGACAATAGGCATACGAAACAATTTTTTACTATCCTAACTAAAAATACTTACCTAACCTCTTAGCCAGGGGGGCGAAGCCCCCCTGGAACCCCCCATCATACAGGTTAGGGTCGAACTACTTACTTGAGCGGAGGGGTGAGGTCGTTGAGCGGCATGGCCCGCAAAACTGTAAACTACCCTAGACATTTAAATTGCATACATGCTGCTAAGGTATTTATATCAACATCTTGACTGAATGAATATGCTGGCCTTTATAATTATTTAAAACCAACACAGTTGTCGTGGTGTGAGGTCAACCATAGCAAAGGACCTGGATTCAATCCTGCTGTATTGTGGTAAAATATATATATAGATCCAATTGGGGCTGTGATATCACAGTGGAAGAGCACACTAGCCAGGACCTAACAAGCCTGACTAATCTGGGTTTGATCCTGCTGTGGAGTGTTATGAGGGTTACCCAGCTGTAATCCCTCAGGTTCAACTTGCCTCTATCCACTCCCACTTGAACTGGGACCAATTACTACACTTACAATAGTCATAAATACACTTTTTGATCCAAGTGAAAGCAGGGTGCCAAAAAGGGAATAATGGGTATTTATTACTCAATATATGAGAAGATACATACCTCTGCTTGGTATGGAAGACTGCATTTAATAATTATAATAATAATAATGTATTATAAATCTAGTACTGCTAATTCTACTATTACGAATAATAATAATAAATTTCAAATTATACAGTTTAAGTTCATAGAGAGTTCGGACTTTCGAGGAGTTCGGTCTTTCTAGATCCTAAATTCTCTTCGTCCAGACAAGATATAACAACAACAACACGACAAAGCAACAACAGACGTGTGAAGGCAGGAGACGTGATCGCGTGTGTCAACACGGGCTTGACAAGCAGAAAAAAAAAATAATATTTTGGGTAATATATCAGCAAAAAAGCAGTTTTTTGGGAGTAAGATATCAGTCAATTTGTTATAAATGTATTTTTATGAAGCTCGAGTCCCATTTGTGTAAATCAGGTTTCACGAATTTGTGAAAGAATTTGAGTGTAAACTTGTTTACAAGTGTTGTTTAGGCTTAATCGTAAGTCAAGGCCACAAATAGGCCTATAAAGGCAAATGTTTGTTTGTTTTGTTTACAAAAGACATTTCGGGTGTAATTTATTACGTTGTCTGGCTGTCATTCGTGTATGTTCATTACATTTAATTGACGTAAATTCCAGAAAGGAATTTCGTTCGTGTTAACTCCAGTTTCAATAATAAACTCAATTTCGTTTTTTATATTGTTAATTTGCGCTATATATATTTTTTTTAATTTTCTACAATTTTTCATTGCTTTATCAACTTATTGGTGTGTAAAAGTTATTAAAAATTACCAATTAACCCAGGTCAACCCTCCTAATTATAAGTTAGGTTAGGTCAGGTCAGGTTTGGTTAGTTCAATATTACCTTCCACCTTGAAAACTAATTGCTGCTAAATGGAGCATTATGGGTATTGTAACTGGTCTTACTATCCCATTATATTTGAAGAGTCACAACACTCCCCTTTCGGTTTCTCTGCACTCTGTTTCCTCATTTTTCTTCTGTCTTGTCCCTATACTTCTACTTTTTCTTAGTTTAAGCGTTTTCTTGGTGCCTTGGCCTCATGAAGGCAATTTTCTGTGCTGGTGTCACATTCATTAAAAAAAATGAGGTCTGTATCTGGCTAGGGACTTGGGAGTCTTGAAAAATTTTTGAGAAAATTTTTATAATTATATTAGGTTAGTTTTGGTTATTAGCGTGTTAAACTACAAAGAGAGAAGCAAGTATTATTTTCGTGTATGATTTGATATCAAAATTATATACATTTGGAAAGTTTTCGTGTTTTGAAAATATGTTAACTACATTTTTAATAGAAATAAGATATAGTTTCTACAAAACTTTGTTTCCAGGATGGTTACTCAGATATGGAGAAGTTTCTTATTGTGGTGATAATTTTACTGAGTTTATGTTAAAAAAGGTGTACGTAAAATGATTCAAAGTAGTGTTTTGCCACAGATATGAGGGCAGTATTCATCCCTTTTCTGGTGTCACACTCATAAGTAAAGAAAAAATACTTATTATCACTTCGTATCTGGCAAGTCACAACACTCCTCATCACTTTTACTCTTTGCATTATATATCCTTGGTGCTCGGACCTGATGAGGGCAATTTTCTTTATCAGTCATGGTGTCATTTATTAGAAAAAATATATATATAACCTTTTACCTAGAGCCACTGGCATCATACTGCAAAGTGGAAATTGTGGTTATAAAACTAGGGGTAGTTTACAGTTTTGTGGGCCATGCCGCTCAACGACCTCACCCCTCCGCTCAAGTAAGTAGTTCGGCCCTAACCTGTATGATGGGGGGCTCCAGGGGGGCCAAACCTCCCTGGCTAAGAGGTTAGGTAGGTATATTTAGTTAGAATAGTAAAAAATTGTTTTGTATGCCTATTGTCGCCATTTTTGTTGTGTATTCATCTTCCAGTTCTCTAGTTAGAGCCTAGCGCCATCTATAGGTAGGTTTTGAACATTGGTATGGCCCGCAAAACTGTAGGTGTCCCAAAAACTAGTTTGCAAAGAGACAGGCGTAGCACAGTTAGAACACTTGATTTGGAAAGCGACAAACTTTTGTTCAAGCCCTCCACTTGGCATTAGGGAGGGCCTCCAGACTTACTTCCCCTGCTAAAACCTGTTTGTGTTCACCCCCTTTTGAATGGGCATTAATAGTGACACATAAAACAGCAAAAAATGACTGGGCTAAAATGATTCATTATCAGATTGGAGTTTGGGTGTTCTCTGCACTTTTAGAGGTGGTCAGAGAGAAATCCCATCTTTTGGGTCCTGTGTAGTGAGGGTTATTTAATCTCTATAATCTATTAGACTTTGTTAAACTATTCCAAGTCTCTACCATCATTAGTAGTATGACAAAAGTTGCTTTTCGTTTTATGTATGCTCGTACTGAGTGGTTTGTTCATTAGCAAATAATAGTTGATAAGTAGCTCATGAATGTATGAAAGTGAGTCGCACGCAATATCAAGCAAGAAAGAGAATACACAAAACTTTTAGGCAGTAAAATTCTAGGTATTGCTAGTGTTAACTGTGAAAAGAAGAATTAGTTATGGACTATTGACTTATTTGTGTTGCCATTTTATGTGTTACCCCCGTTCATTGTCGAATGGGGGTGGATGTTATCATACTGGAGCTCAGGAATTATCGCAGGATGCTGTACCTGCTGTGGGATCATACACAGGATCATCACTTTCTGAGTCAAGTGCTCTAACCACTACACCCATGGCTCCCTCAGTTGTCGGCTATTAGTACTAACAAAAAAAAGCCAATGTACATACACATGTACATGTTTCTAGACCTGAAACATCTTGAGAGATGTACAAGATGGAATAGGCATATTCTGTATGTGTTTATTCAGTTAGAAGCCAAAAAGGATCAGAGATAATAATCAATGGACAGTTCTGCCCTGGAAAAACTGCATGGAGATGAAGTGAACCAATGATGCAACTCACTAAGAATGTGACAATCCAACTTCAGTCCATCGCATCATTTACGAACAAAGGGCCAATCTATCAGTGTCATAATACTGTATAGAAACTTTCATAACTTTTTCTGGATATTGATTCACTGTGCCCCAATTCAAAAAGTCTATGAATATGTATAGACACTCCCCAACTTACTAATGAGTTTGGTTCCAGAAGTCCGTTTGTAAGTAGAATTGTTCGTAAGTTGTATGTACTGTACAGTACATACATATGCAGTACTGTGCAGCACTTAGGCTATTAACTACTACATAAAACATAAAGTATACAGTAGTAATAAATTTTAATACAGTATTAATAATGTAATAATAATAATAATACAGTACACTACAGCAATACATACATTAATGCATGGGTAGATAATGGGTAGGTTTTTGTTTGTATCTGTGCATGCTCGTAACTCGGTTGTTTGTAAGTAGGGGAGCTCCTCTGCATCATTTTATGTGTCATAATTGGTTCTCATTTAAATAGGGGTGGACGATTACTTGTTGGAGCTTTAAGGAGGATTGAACGTTTATGCTGGATGCCCTCCCTAATGCCCCTAGTGGGCTTGATTATGGGTCTGTCACTTCCTGATTTTAAGTGCTCTAACGTTTTCCCAATCTGTCTATCGAGTATAAATAGGTCAGATGACCAAAGTAAATTCCCCTGTCTGTAAAGATTGGCAGTAAATATGACAAGTTGAAGGTAGTGGCAATCTTTGAGCCTTTCAGGATTGCATGATCTCAGTGGTAGAGCGCGAGTCAGTAAGAACTGACGCGGGTTTGAAGCCACCGCAGGGCTTTAAGAAGAACATCCAGCCATCATCCTCATGCTCCAAGTTGTCAATGTTCATCCTCCCATTTAAATGGTCTAAATATGACACTTAAAAAAGTACTAACAAAATTAATCACATTATTGAAAGGTTGAGATGTGATCTGTTTGTGTTACAACCTCCTAAATGACTTGGGAGGTTGTACCCCCTTTGTGATTTTACACCTCTAACAAAGGGATAAGATTGATTTAATCCCTTAAAACCAGAGATGAAAAATATGAGATGGAACTTTGAAGTAAACAAGGCATTTATAAAACAACAAAACTGTTTATTTGTATGTTATTTTGTGTCACTATTAATCCCATTTATGAGGATGGGGCACAGACAGGTTCAATCTGGGGAATACAGACTGGATTCCTTCCTAGCGCCCAGCGGTGGGCTTGACCGTGGGTCTGTCACTTCCTGAATATAGAGCTTTAACCACTGCGCTACTGCAGTCTTGGTAAAACACATTAATGATATAATATAAATATATTACTTAATGGTTGTCAAATAACACAATAATATAAATGAATCCCTGCTATGTTCCTATTTTGTTATGCATATCATCAACTTAACTATTGCATAATGCCTCATTTACTGTGGCTTTCAAAGACATTTTTATGAATATAAAGACTTATTTATTTAACATTAAAATACAAAATCATACTTGAGCACATAAAAATGCAATACTGGATAAGAAAATGAACAAAACACCTAACTGCACTGTTCAAAAGAGTACAGAGTACAGCAAGGGGAAAAGAAAGTCTTAGTGAGGCAGATAAAGAGCTTTAAAGCAATACTTCATATCTTTGTGAAATGAAAATCATCTGAGGAAACCCTGAGCGCTGCTTTCCATTGCACCATCGATGTCTCTCAGTGATGTACAGCCAGCCAACAAGTACCTATCAAAGATATATTTAAAAATATTTTTTTATAATATACCTTGTCTGTTCTGCAAATTATTAAATTTTCTGTTGTTTAGCTTGTTTCATTTACTGTACCTATCAATGATATTTCTCCATTGTAAAGTTTAGCTAGATAATGTACTATATGAGTAACAGATCTTAGTAAAACAGAAATGGTGAGAGAGAATGTAAGAATTGTAACTATAAGTGTGTGTCTATGTGTGCACGTGCATGTGTGTGTGTGTGTTTTAATGTGTCACTGGAACAGGCAAAGAAAATTGCCCTCATCTGGCCCAGGCACCAAGCAAACATAAAGCAAAGAGAAATGGAGA
Source organism: Halocaridina rubra (assembly GCA_037179515.1). Taxonomy (NCBI): domain Eukaryota; kingdom Metazoa; phylum Arthropoda; class Malacostraca; order Decapoda; family Atyidae; genus Halocaridina; species Halocaridina rubra. Next base: position 45,605 of record JAXCGZ010007667.1, read on the forward strand.
TGGGGAGTGCTGTGACAAGTCTGATGTGAAGGTGTAAAATGAGATGTGTAACGAATATGTCAAAAAGTAATGGGTGTGTATACATTATAGGCATAGGGAATGAACTGTAATCGAAGGATGACTCAACACCGAGCTCTCTGGCCAGTCCTTTTGAAATTGTAAAGACCTTCAATTGTAGTATCACACTGGGCGGCTAGTCCTGGACTGTAAATGAGAGAAAGCCACAAAGACAACACTGTGTGTCTTAGAAAATATTGTACCCCTTCAGCCCTAGGATGGAATCAGAAAAGTTGTTTTTATAACTGGCTGAGAATTTGTTGTAAATTTGAGCTAATTCCACCTTTTATATCAACTTCCAGTAGTTCACTGGGATGGCTGGAAATAGAAGTTTCTAAGAAATGGAATATTGATTCTTTTGACATATGTAGTATAGAAACCAGATTATAGTGCGGATCATTTAAGTGTTTGATACGGACAAATTTTATAATTCCATTTTTTAGGTTAGGTTAGGAAGTGTGCTCTTTGATTGGTGGTTATTATAGAGAAATTTTATTATGTTATTTGTAATTTACAACAAGAGTCTGTTGATCCTTATTCAGTACAAAGTTCAAAAATATTTCAAAGAAGTGCTTCGATTTATTGCGTTTGAATAATTTTCTTTAACCTTTACCACACCAAAATTTCCTAAAACTTTCATTTACATATATCGTAAAAGTCTACTAAGTGAGGCAGAGTTAGGGGATTAGAAATCCCCTCGTTTGTATTTTCCTTCCATTAAGAGTCAAGTTTCGCTTTGACTCAGCCATTGTATATTGATGAGTTATAGCAGTTGCATATTGTACCATAAAGAAAGCTTTAATGTTTCTGTGATTTACCACAATTATATAATGTTAATATTTCATTATTTGGTAATTCCAGAGAGGTTAATATCCTGATGGCCACCCTCCTCTGCGTTAAAAGACGAGCGGACGAGGATCCGTCTGAACACATCACCATCAAGTCCAAGAGAGCTCGGACGGACAACAAAGCCGCTGGAACATCCGACTTGAGTTATGACGATGCCTCCACGAATTTTATAAGAGTGGGAACCGTCAACTCAAAGGTATTTGTTTGATAGGCCAATATCCTATAGTTAATGTCTGCCAGTTACTGTAAGGTAATGTGACAGGACCAAATTAGGTTCCATAGTTGTGTGTGGATTAGGTACTAGTGATTCAGGGAATGTAGTGCTTTATTCCTGTCTGAGAATTTCTGATTGTTCTATCCCCAGTTGCAGGGAATAAGCAGTTATTATTCTTCTGCTGGATTCGCAGTTCTCTTGGTAGCTTCGTCCACACACGAGCTCCCTACTACATATTATTCTCATTGACTTAAAGGTGGTAAGTTTTGGTACATGGTGAGAGAGGCAAGACTGAGATGGTTTGGACATGTGCTAAGGAGGGCAAAGAGGTATATTTGGAGAAGGATACTGTGCTGAGGTGGGATCAAGTGTATATATGGAGAAGGATACTGAGGATGGAGCTGTCAGGCACGAGCAGAGGAGCATTTTTGGATGAGGTGAGGGAAGACTTGAGGATGTGTGGGGTGATGGAGGAGGAAGCAGGGGATAGAGTGATATGGAGACGCTTGATCCACTGTGGCAACCCTTGACTTGAAAAGCCGAAAGATTTGATGATGATGATGATGATTTTGAGGGGTTAAGTCCTACACTCAGTGAAGATCTAAGTGTAGGTATTAATATTCCCGTCTTTTGTGAAACAAAAATACGCATGGATGTAGGCAGAGATGTACTGTGTACATATTCACAGGAGGGTAGTTGCTCTAGGACTGGGCTGATGCCTATAGTGTCATGCCCCAGTTTCGTAAGCTGATGGAGTTGTCAGGGCATGAGTTCAGTTCCCGTTGTGGCTTACACAGCTTCTTTCTTTGCCAGAGCAACCTAAGACTAAAATAAAACATTCACTTTTTTCATATTTTATATCGGTAGATCAGTGGATATTTTTCTTGGGTCTCGTGTAGGAGGTTTCTCAGAGTGGTATAGTTCAGTCCTGAAAGAGCTCATATTCTCTTTCTTTCTTACTCTGCATTTTCTTCTTTATAGCTCTTTGGGCAGGGGACAAGAATACTGCCAATGTCTACTTGTTCACCATGAAAGTGTCATAGCGTACAAGGGGTTCCAAGTTGGAAATCTCCAGTCAGCACTTCATTAATTGGGTTTTTAAATGTGTGTGTGTAGTTGTGAAATGAGTGAGAGTAAAAGGAGGAGACTGGAATCATGTTTGTCAGATGAGTGATTGACGTGCTAGTATTAGGTGAAGCAAAGATGGATTGGATATTATGGTGAATGGGTGTGTGGGTTGACTCTGCCACCCCTTACATTGGGAATTGCTGCCTGTGTATTTAGAGATATCAATAGAACTTTTAGTATTTCGAGCACATGATGTTTTATTTTGATAAAGACAACCTTTTCTTTATTTTCGTTAGATGTCCAGTGGTAATGATGACAGTAGTGTAGAAATCACTATCATGAAATCTGTCAGCTTCTCTTATTAGGGGTCGTCTCAATAAGACCAGTTGTGTCCATATCGTCGTATCGTCTGCATCCTCCTCCGTCACCCCAAACACCCTCACACTCTCTCTCACCATATCCATAAAACACCTCTGGCTACCTCTTTGCCTCCTGTTTGGCAGCTCCATCTTCAGCGTCATTATCCCAGCATACTCCTCATTCCTCCTCAGTACATTCCCAAACCAACTCGGTCTCGCCTTTCTTACCATGTCATCAAACTGTCCCACCTGCTGTGTGTTAGAAATAAGGCTCTAATAATTTTCCACATCAAAGAAAAGGATTTAACTATACTGTGCTACTGTTTAATATACAATATTGATTTGAATATTCTCATTTTTTCTGTAGGATGTGTAGGATTTTGTTGTCAAAATATTTGTAAGTCTTTTTCTTATGCAAATTGGGTTATGACTGTGAGGAGGCCACAGTTGCTCAGTGATAAAGCGCATGAGTCAGGAAGCAACTAATGTGGGTTCGATCTCTCTGCAAGACATGAGGAAGGGCATCCATCACCCCCTTATAGTTCCAACATGTCTTTGGCTGGCTCCATTTACATGGGGATTAATTATGACCCATAAAATGGTGCTCAATTAGATTACTGTTATAAATATTTACATCGCTTGAAACCTTAGCATTTCTCTCAGGTTAATATGTAGCACAAACTGTCTTTTAATAATTTTGAGAAAGATTGTCTTTACCTCTATGTAGACGTGCTCTCTTGTTTTGTATTGTTTGTTTACGCTCCATACTTTTCAGGACGAATCTGTGGACCACTTCGTTTCAGAGAGCGTCAAGAAGGGATGGCAACGGAGAGAAGAATACAAGAGGTTGGGTGGAGAAAAACAGTTTTTGCACAAAGCGAGACATTTCGTCAAGAAGAGGGCCATAAGTAATAGATACAAGGTAGAGACATGCACACTTGTTTAAAAAAACTTTTACCGATGTTGGATAAGCTGTGGATTACTTGTAAATAATATAGGAAACTACAGTATAGAAAAACCTTATTCAAAAATATGGTAAGCTATGGATCTTATATAAACAATATAGGAACACTGATAACATTTTGGAAAGATTTTCTTGCACAGCCATAGAATAAACTATATATCTTATGTAAACAATATCGGAACTGATACCATTTTGCAAAGATTTTCTTGTACAAACATAGAATAACCTATGGATCTCTTGTAAACAATATAGGAAGACAAGCTTTAGAAAAAGAACTTGTACAAACGTAGAGTAACCTTTTTATATACTTGTAAGCAATATAGGAACACTAATAACATTACAGAAAGAGTTTTTATAAGAATAGCCATTTTAAACGTGTCCTTTTCATTTGTATTCATAAAACTGCTAAAATAGTAATTATTTAGTGAGAAATCACATAAAATTTTGTTCACGTGAGAAATCATGCTTTGAGTGACTATTGAACCTTTCATTTGCACAACCAGAATAGAGAGTATATTTTAAGATCAGACCTGAGACTCTTTACTCTTCTTTTTTTTCAATGCAGATTATTACCCAAAGTCGAGGCATCGAGGAACCAGAACGTCTTTGTGAAGAAATTGAGCCGGAGGGTGCGGTAGCTTTACCCCCGTCTCCCGTCAATGAACTCGTGTGCGTTGATGCTGTTCTTGCAAATGAATCGGTAGGCTCAGTTTTCTTGTAGAGGTGTTTTTGTACGAAGGCTATGTTAAAATATCTTTTTTGACTGTTAAATCTTTGCTTCTCAATTTCTTTGAGAACTCCCAAGAAAAGGGTATCCTTTGTAATCATTCTGAAAGGTTTCCTCCTTCTGCAGTTGTTTCTTTGCTGTTCATGCTTTCACAACTTTTTATAATAACTTCTTAGTTTTGTTTTTCTCCATCACTTGTACTTTATGCTAATGTTCGCTCTCTTCTGTTTACATATTTTTTTCTATCTACTGTTCTTTTATTTTCTACTTTTAATGACATAAAACATAATTGTAGTCATGGGCAGTGTCCTCTTTCCCTGTTAGCACACTTCATCATCTTCATCTTTCAGCTTCTCCCGATCTGCTGTGTCCTCCTTCGTCACACTATCTCACCCTCGTGTCCTCCTTCACCACATCCTTACATGTCCTCTTTTGTCTGGTTCTCCCCTTCCTCTTGCCTGGCAGCTTCGTCCTCAACATCTTTCTCTTAACGTACCCCATATCCTTCCTTAACACATGTTAAGGAAGGATATATCTCAGTTTTGTGTATGCTAAGCAGCCTCTTCACTTTCATTAGACTTCTCTCTTTAGGGGGTGGCCACAGTGGATCCTGTCACAACACACCCTCAAGGCCTCCCTCACCACTTCCATAAATCTCCTTGTTGACTTTCCTCTCCACTTCCTCCCGCCTAGCAGCTCCATCTTCAGCATCCTTCTCCCCAACTACCCCTCATCCCTCCTCAACAAATGTCCAGACCTGTGGTGTCTGCAATATATATTGTGTGAAAGCAACATCACATTCCTTTCAGATCTATTGTGTCCCCAAGTCTTCATATAAATTTAACAAAGGTATTGGAAAATTATACATAAATATCTTTACTGTTTCAGGCTAATACTTGTTTTACTCTAACTTTTAACACATACTTTTGCATCCTTATAGGAAGCTGCTGGTCATTTCTATGCCCACATCAACACTGAATATTCTTGAATATTCGTTACACACCTCACAATATTCCTTCACATTTGACAAGTCATTACACTCTCCATTTCTGTTTCTCTTTATTTTATGTATTCTTCGTGCCCAGACATGATGAGGGCTGTTTTATTTTATTATTTTTTGGCACGTTCTGGTGTCACAATCATAAAAAAAAAAAATAAGAAAATTATATTTAGTATGTGAACTTTTCTTTCTTTACTATTAAATCACTTTTTTGTGGATTAAAAACATCTTGAACAGGCTTCTTGGACAGTCATCCAGTCGTTTCTGATAGCTCAGAGGGCCTTGATGGATGGTTCCCAAATTGCAGCCTGTGCACGGTGTGATAAATATTTGATGCTTCCCATTTATGTTTGGATATGGACAGCTTCTGCATAGTTTTAGAGGGGGTTTTGAAGTTCCAAGTTGAACTTGAGTGTGATGTAATATATTTTCCTCTGGTGTAATGTTTTGAGATGCAGGAATGCTACTTTTTAATGAAGCACTAAATCATTTTAATGAGGTTTGTTTTATGTCAATACTTTTCTTCCTTTGTAAATTATTTGTAATAAACAGTCCTTCTCTTCTTTTTAGGACGATGTCATTACGTGTAATGGGGTTCCATTGGAGCGGACGCAATACGTTTACGATGTCTATTATGCTGACGAACAAATTGACTGGGCAGAATTCATGGAACACAACACCTGCGAGTAAGTCTCTTCTTCCTCGTCTTTCTTCTTTTTCTGCTTCGTCATTGTCTTATTCATCTTTTTTAATTTTGTTCTTTTCTATATTCTAAGTTTTCTTTTCCTTTTTGTTGATCTTCTTATGCTTATTTGTGAATAGGACTGATTAGAACAGCTAGATGTCAAGTCTTTCTTCAGTTATGCTTCTATTCCTATGCCTAAATCTACCCCAACTATTTTGGCGTAATATTATCCTTTTACACCTGACAAGTCGCAAAACTCCCCATCTCCAATGGTCTTTATATATCATTCTGTTATTTTTCCCTTGTCCTTAAGCTGCTACGTCTTCATAAATTATTTTCTTTGTTGCTTAGGCTCAATGAGGGCAATTTTCTTTGCATGTCCTATTGTGACAGTTGAAAAAAAAAGTCATGATTTTCTTATTCACCTCTTTTTTTTCTTGTTTATACGGGGTATTCCAGTTGAAAAAAAGTCATGATTTTCTTATTCATCTCTTTTTTTTCTTGTTTATACGGGGTATTCCTATTTTTCCTTTTCTTCGTGTTTATATTATTTGTGGTACACTTCTTCTTCTTCTTCCGTTTTGTGAGACACAGACCTCATGGAATAGGTCCCTGCTTATTTGCTGCTTGCTGAAAGTTTCTCCTGCTGACTGTTTACATTAATGACTTACGACAGAGCCTAAACAATAGGTACTGTGTCGAGATTTGTAGCTCGCGGATTGGTCGGTGCAGCGACTGCTTCTTCCCATCTACCTCCAGACTCTGGAACTCTCTTCCTCCTTCTGTCTTTCCTAGTTCTTATGACCTTTCATCCTTCAAAAAGCAGATCTATCGTCATCTCAGAGCCTAGTCCTCCATATCTCTGGGTCCTCTTTACTTTGACTGTTTTTTCTGTCTGTCGTTTTCCTTTGTGTGACATTACCTCATCTCTGCCTTGCCCTTAACTTTTTCTTTTCCTTCGTCTTGGTATTTTCTCGTGCCCGGGCCTTTGTCGATGAGGGCAGTTTCTGCCTGTCCCGGTGTCACACTCTTAAAAAAAAAAAAAAAAAAAAAAAAAAAAGCTAGCTTAAAATTTCCAGAGAAAATAGAAATATGGCATATTGATAAGTTGCAGACAAATTCTTGGTAACTCCTCTATTGCTATCTTTTTACTGTTTAACTTGCTCAGAGCCTACTAATTTCCAACAGGCCAAGAATAATATTGACCACAGGTGTTATTTGAAAGGAAAATTGAATTGATAAGAGATATCATTGCCTAGGAATTTTTATCTCATGTTTGCCTACAGTTGGGTCACCCTGCATTCTCTTGCTGGGGATGGCATTATGTATGAAAAATATGTCCAGAATGTAATATTTAAGTTAAGAATTATGATATTAGAAGTTATAAAAGTAGCAAGTTCATAAATGCTAGATATTTTATCCGTTTTAAAAATACTAAGAGTGAATAGTCGTACACCGTAACTCATTCCCCCAGATCGAGTTGTTGTCTTGTGTGGTTGGCATAGTCGCATGCAAGTGGTATGTCAGTGATGCAGGGAAGAGTGAGTGTGAGATATGTGGATGGCGTGACTGATATTTCTACTGCAGGGTCTTACATGCCTCAGATATGTTCTTTCATTCAGAATTAATTTGATTCCACAGGATTGAAAAGGAGGTCTTTGAAGACGTAAATGAAGATGATATCGGGGATGTTTTTGATGATGAAGATGATGAAAACGATGAGAGTAACTGGAGGAATGATTATCCAGACTACGATGACAGTCCCTTTGAGTGAGTACGATGTAACAGTTACTTGATTTTAGTCTAGACTCCAGAGTGACTGTTGAAGAGTTTTGAAATATAGTTTTGATTATCCTGAAATAATAGTAAGGAAAAGGAGGGGTTTGGTTCAGTGAAAATCTGGGAGCCAGAATGATATGCATCAGCCATGGTAGTGCGGTAGTTAGAGCACTTTGCTTGGGGAAAGCACAGATTCGGGGTTGATCCTGCTGCATGGCTTTAGGGAGGGCATCCACCCTTAATTCCTCAATTCCAACCTGTCTGTGTTTACCCCATGTGAATGGAGACTAAAATTGTAGGATAAGAGTTGATGAAATTGAAGAGCTGTAGCCTAACATTGAAATTTGAGTTGAAAATAAGAACATTTTTATTAAAAGTTTTAATACTCAAGTCCTAAAGTGGGAATTAAAAGTGGAAGCAATGAACATGGTTTCACAGAGAATAGACACATAGAAGTACTTACATTACAAGACAATGAAAAGGGATGTAGTACATTTTTAAGGTAGTGTTGTATATGAGAACTTTTATCATATAATCTTCATTAGTGAGTCCTTGTGAGATGTTTGGACATATGGTGAGAAGGGATGAGGGGAATGTTGGTAGAAGGATGCTAAGGATAGAGGTGCCAAATGGGAGGGGAAGAGGTTGGCCAAAGAGGTGGCTTATGGATGTGGTGCGGTTGGACATGAAGATGTGTGATTGGAAAAGTGGAAAAATATGACTTGTGTGTTAGCCTTCTTGTGGATACGTTATGATGAGAACGAGATGCAGTACACTTTTAAACTTGCTTTACACATTAGAACTTTAATTGTATAAACTATATTAGTTAACTTTTCTTACTGAGACAGTTATGCCATAGTTAATTTTTGGCCACTTTTAAGGTACAGTACATGTGTCATTGGTCATATTGAAGTTAGAATATGGATGTTCTTTGCCATATTGAAGTTAGAATTGGCCATACTGAAGTAAGGATATGATTGCCACTGCCCGTATTGGTTTAGAAATATTGCATCATTACTCTTTTTTTTCATTTATCATACACCTATTCCCAAAAGATCTTGCAAATTTAAAGAATTCCAAAATGAAGGCTCTTTACCCACACTACAAACTGGGAGCCATATCGCCATGTCTTCTTATTATTAAGTAATACTGTGCAGTATGCCATTTTGTGTCATAACTATTCCCCATATAAATGGAGATGCACACAAACAAGTTGGAGCTGGAGCATTAAGGCTGTAAGTCCTCCCTATCGCCCCAAGATGGGATCAAACCACCGTTATTCGTCTTCTGACTCGTGCATTCTACCACTGAGCTACTGTGATCCTCATATATCTATATTGTATAGCAAGCAACTTAAGTACAACCAGTTACTGTAAAAATATGATGTTACAGTATCTTTTTTTCAGACCGGTAGAAGTCAGGAATACCCTAATTGGATAATTCTTATTATTATTATTATTATTATTATTATTATTATTATTATTATTATTATTATTACTATTATCATCATTATCTTGACCTAAGTAACAAGCCCAGCTGGAAACAGTCAAGGACAATAAACCAGATGGCTTCGACAGGGGAAGCAACTTGGTTAGAAAAAGGAAAGAGAGAGTATTAAAGAAAATAAACAAAGTCATATAGATAAAGTAAGTTTGAAGCTATGCTACATCAAGAGTACATGTACATCAGTACATTTACATCTCTGACCAGCCTTCTCCAATGTTTCATTTGTAAAAGGAATTACAGGTACTTTTGATACCCAGATTCACCTATTATATAATGCATACACCCTGGTCTTGTTTGCTGTTTTTGTCACACCATCAATCCTCATTCAAATGGGGATGGACACTTGACAGGTCCGAGCTGGGGAATCAAGGCTCGATGCCCTTCGGTTTTGTGTCACTATCAATCGTCATTTTAATGGAGATGGACACTGACAGGTCGGAGCTGGGGAAGTGAGGCTGGATGCCCCTTGGTTTTATGTGTCACTATCAGTCTTCATTTAGATGGGAAAGGACACTGACAGGTCGGAGCTGGGGAATCAGGGCTTGATGCTCTTCGGTTTTGTGTCACTATCAATCGTCATTTTAATAGAGATTGACACTGACAGGCCGGAGTTGGGGAAGTGAGGCTGGATGCCCCTTGGTTTTATGTGTCACTATTAGTCTTCATTTAGATGGGAAAGGACACTGACAGGTCGGAGCTGGGGAATTAGGGCTGGATGCCCTTCGGTTTTCTTTGCCACTATCGGTCCTCATTCAAATGGGGATGGATATTTGACAGGTCGGAGCTGGGGAATTAAAGCTGGATGCCATTCTGTTTATGTGTCACTATCAGCCCTCATTCAAATGAGGATGGACATTGACAGGTCGGAGCTGGGGAATTAAGGATGGATACCTTTCCTAATGCCAAGCAGAGGGCTCGAACGCAGATTTATCACTTCCTGAGTTGAGTGGTCTAACCACTGTGATACCGTTTATATAGATGTATAAATAAGAGACAAGATAGCAATGGTAATGATAAGGTCCTGCAATATGATTCTTTTCAATTGCATTGCATGATAAAATGTTGCAAAATTTTATGTATTTTAAACACAATATCCATTTCATTGGTGTAGTAGATGAAGGCACTTGACTCAGGAAGTGACAGACTCGCGATTTAGCCCATCCCAGGCTATTTAGGAATGGCATTCAACCCTAATTCCCTAACTCCAAGCTGTGTCCATCCCCCATAATGAGGGTTAATAGTGATGTAAAATGGAAACAACATTTGTGAGTTTTAGCATACTGAATTATAGCCATTGAACTCTTTATTATATTTTACAGAGATGATGAAGAATACCTGAATGCACAGATCAGGAAACTAAATCAGAAAAATTGTGAGTATTTCTTAGCCCTGGATATATATGGTTTTGGTTTTATAAGGTTTTACCTTGTCTTCTAGTGTTTAAGACCTGATTTTTTCAAGTGTCTTGATGGATTTTTTTCTTTCAAGCTTTGGTACTTTCTTTTTTTTTCTAGTTTGTTTACATGAGAAAATGAAATATTTACAACATATGGAATGAACTAAGTCCCCCTTATGAGGAGGTGGCTGAGTCAAAACACATATATCCACTGTAAGTTAAAATATATTGATCTCCTAGCTCCATGGGGATAGAGACCTGCCACAATTCCCTCCTCCACCAATACCACCCTGCTTGAGTTACCCACAGGGTGAGTGGGCAAGGGTCTTCTGTAGTGAGGCCCAACAGCCGCTGCTGGTTTAGATATAATTACCTTAGTAATTGTCACGACTATTGAACCCATTAAAAATGTGAATATGAATGAGGAGATTCTTGGTAAAGTAGAAACCATTTTGCATCTGGGGTTACACGTAGAAGAGAATGGAGGAGTTGGGTGTTGTGCGCAGCAGAGAATGAAAGGGTTATTGCAGAGGTGAGCAACTGAGTGAAGGATGCAACTAAAATTCTAGGTGGAATGAAAAATATAAGGAGAAATTGATGCAGTATATAGGAATGAATGAAAAGAGAAGGATATATGAAGGACCAATTGTGCGTATGGCATTGTATGAGATGATTAGATTGGACTTAATGGAGATGAGGTGTTTTAGAATTATGATAGGTGTGACAAATATGAATAAATGAGAAATTTGCAGGTGAGGCAGGGAAGAAATCTTTCTGATTTGTTAGACTAGGGAGTGTTTAGGCGGTGTGGACACGGAAAGAATGAACGGCAGACAGACCAGCAAAGAGAGTGTGTAGAGTAGAAGTAAATGGAATAAGACCATGAGAAAGACCAAGATTGAGAAGGATGGGGTAAAAAGAGAATTGATGCATGTGGTATGTCAGTGAACCAGGGAAGAGAGAGTGCGAGATATAGGCATGTAGTGACAGACATTGTGAATGGGTAAGTGGCACAAAGGGATTTTCTTGCACCTGCGTATTGCTGTAGACTGGGACAGGTGGGTGCCAGGATGAATGAGTGGGGTAAAACATGTAGGGTTGTCAGGTCCCACTACAGATGAACTGTACCTTGCTTCACACTGAGGATAACCCCAGCAGTGGATAGGGATAATGGCAAAACTAGCCCACAGGAGCAAAGATAGGATGGAATGCACGGGTCTTATGGTGAATGGGAGTGTGCTTCGAATTGGCCACCCCCTTACAAAGGAGATCGCGGCCTTTGTAAGTCTACTGTATATATTACATTCGTCCAGTAAACTTTGCGAAAAATATCATTTTTGTTACTAGTACTTGTGTCGTCTTATCTGAAATGCACTTATGATGTTAATTTTGGGGTCTTTGTGGATAAGTAAAAAGCCTTCACTCATGTGAAAATTTCATATGCATGATTAGATTTTAGGAACAGTATTTTTTAATTAAGAAGCAAAATATAATTTTCCTCTGTTAATGGCTTATGTCTTTTACAAAGCACAGGCAAAGCTTTCTTAAAGGTTAAAGGTCTCTAATAAATGGCAGAGGCAAGAAACAGTAATAGCACTAGAGCTCAACGTTATTCCTTCCGAATAGCCGGGGGTCTAAGCCCCTCTCCAATCATGTGGACCCAGTGATCTCCAGGCAGTGGCTAAATAAGAGGTAGACCTACAGGAAATAGCCAGTCTCCCAGTCAATTGCCCAATTTAATAGGCAACGACATGAAACGGTGAAAGCAAGGCTGGCCTGGTCCAGGATCGAACCTGGGACCAGTATATTATCAGCCCTAGATGCTACCGCAGAGATGTACCCAGTTTCAAACTTGGCGGGGGTTGATTCAGTGTCATAAAACTCGTAAATTATGAGTTAAGAATGTATAAACAATACAACACTTTGCTACAGGTGAATCGGATTCAAGCTACGATGCAGACGATTATGACGATGACGGCTTCGATGTGGACGGCAACCTCATAGAGTCTTACGACCCGGCAAATATATCAAAGCTTATGAAAAACGCTCATCTGGATGACGACGACGACAGTGACAGCATGGAAGAAGTCGTATGAGGTCTGGCAGCATTTTATGGATGCTTTATAGAAACTGATTAAGTAGAATGCTACTTTTCTTTTCATTTTTTCTCAAAGATTCCTTAGTATTTAAGCTCTAGTTTATGGATATGATTGACGTTACTTTGTTTATTCCTGAAGTTCCATTTTTCTATAGGATACTGTACCTATGTGTTAAGTAGTGTATAAGTGGTTACTAAGTGTGGTGTAATTACAAAGAAATTTTGCAGGCTGATAGATTAGTATGTCATCTGTAATGGGAAGTATTTTTTCATTATTAATATTCTTCCATCTATTAAAGGAAATATTCATTCATCTATATTATTTGGAAATACTATGTCAGTGATTATGGCAAACATTATGTCATCTATAATAGGTAATATTATGTCATCTATAATAGGAAATATTATGTCATCTATAATTACAAACATTATGTGATCTATAATAAGAATTATTCTTTCATATGTAATGGGAAATTAAGGGAAATATTGAAGTACAACTTTTCTACTAATGTACTAAAGAGAGCAAGTATATATATGTTGAAGTGCTTATTCAGAAAGTATCAGAATAAAAACTTATTAAATATTGCATATATTTAAGTTGAATCTCGTTGTTTTACATTAGCAGAATATCAAGATAAAAATGGAGTCAGGTACAAGAAATATTTACATAGTTGTTTTAAACATCAATAAAAGATCCTAATCTTTTTTAAATTGGCTAGAAAAGATCCTAATATTTATTATATAAATTGGCTAAGTATGAATTGAGGTATAGATTTTATAGTATGTCCAGTAGAGTAAAGTTAAAAATGAAAAGCGAGAAGACACTGTTCTTGAAAATGTATTTTTTTTTCTATATCAAGAATTCTGGTTAAAATATATATTGTAAAATGATACTTTGATAAACCCACAAGGTGAAAGATAATATAATTAAAATTCATTATTTATTCCTTGTGTAATTCTGTCTTAGCCTTCATGCTTTGTAAAGCTCTCGTAATACTGTATATTATTACAGAGAATAAAAATACAATCTCTGTTATAGATAGGATGTTTAAAAATTTATATAAATGTTGAATTATTTTGACAAAACAGAACATACGAACATAATTTGTAGTCACAGAACAACCAGTTAAGAATCTGTTTCAGCGTAGGTGTCCAAAATCTTACATCTATCATAGTATCTCATAGTTTCATAGTCAAGATTTTTTTTTGTTAATTTCTCAAGACACTATCAGTACCAGCTTCAATAAGGAAAATTCCCTAAAATTTCATTAAAGTATTTTTGTATTCTTTGAAGTGTTTTATTGGGTAAACCGTATCTAGATGGAATGATACGAGACGTGTATGGCAATTGACATCAGTGGCTGTCCAACTAGATGAAAATTTAGGAGTTAGTTAATTACTTGATGGATTGGGCATGTGGCAAGGAGGGATGAGGGGTATGTTGGGAGAAAGCTGCTGGGGCTGGAGCTGCCATGCTAAAGAGGAAGTTTATTGATGTGGTGAGGGAGGACATGAGGGTGTGTTGTGTAATAGAGGATGTTGGTTTGGGAATTTAGTGAGAGGTGAGACCAAGATAGTTTGGGCATGTGCTGATGAGGGGTGTTGGGGAAAAGGATGATGATGATAGAGCTGCCAGGCAGGAGGAAGGCTAGAAAGGGGTTTATGGATGTGGTGAGGGGGGATATGAGAGTATGTGGTGTAACAGAGGAAGATGCAGGGGATAGGGGCAATATAGAGAATATTCATATCATATGTCGTGGTGATCCCTAATGGGAGGAAACTAAAGATTCAATGTGTCCATATGTACTTGCTTTACTGCAAGAAAATATTTGTATTTGACAAATACAAATACATTTGGATGTATTTGTACTGTTTGCTTGATAATACCCTTCCAACTTTCAGATGTTTCAAGATATATGTTTGTAATTCATTTCGTTGGGTGTGATGCCTTGGTATCATGCCAGTAATTGAATGTAGACCGAGATGTTTACAAATTCCTCTTTATGTACATTATGTACAGGTACCTTCATGCAGAGCAGGTACAGTCATTCAGAGAAGGTACCTTCATACAATACAGGTACCTTAATACAGAGCAGGTTCCTTCATACAGTGCAGGTACCTTCATACATAGCTGGTACTTTCATACAGAGCAAGATACCTTCAGAGCGTTAACTTTGTTTTGACCTTCGACCTAAGTTCACCAAATTTAGGGCATTGTGATGTTACTTCAGTCGAGTTTACACATGCCTTTATCATACTTCCTGTGCCCAGATGTTGTGTTTCATATTGGGGTGATTTTGAAAGTGTCTCCCAGTCTATGAATGAGAAATTTGTGTTTATGGGTGGGTTCTGTCCAAGTGAGGAGTTGAGAGTGCTCTGCATCCCATAGTTCATTCTATGTGACTGCATTTTCTCCTCTCCCTCTCAAACACGGGTGTGTTATATCCACTAACAATTTAAAGATCATTAACTTGTGTTCATTCTCTTTCTCAACAATTTCTTCTCGCCTTTTCTTAGAGTGAAGGATAAGAATACTGCTTCCATGTTCCCCACGGTGATGTAAAAGTCGACTAAATGGAGTGGAAGGAGGGCACTGGTAATCCTCCCTTTGTATATTCCTCCTGCCAAGAGTAAAGGTTATGCACCGACTCAGATATCCCTCATACGAGAGTGATTTTGGTCAAGATCTAGACATAAGCAACCAATCCCACTGTGGGGTGTTAGGATGGACATCCAGCCTTATTCCCCTTAAACTCCAGCATGTCAGTGTCTACCCCTATCGAATGGGGACTAATTGTGACATAATACGGTGCATAGCCATAAGATAATTATATTATGTAAATGCTTATATTTTACTTTCTGTATTGTTCATTTTCCTGATTTATTATTTCTTTTATTAAAGTTTATTCCCACTTGCAATGTGCACATATTGAACTAGCTAAGGTCTGTTGATTCACCTCTTGTGCTCGTGATTGTTGTTATCGTTTCATAAGCTGACAGGCAGAGCAGTCCAAAGTACCTTAGGAAGGTTCTCGTGCCTCGTTAGGGGCATGGGTTGGTTTTGGCAGTATGGCTTCCTTTGCTGCTTCTCTGCCAAGTTGTTTGGCATTCTCATTTACATCTCTGGAAAAGTGGACCTAAGATGAAGATATAGCTAATCCAGGTTCTAGAAATATTTTGAAACGGAGGTTAGTTCCTTAACAAGAGTGTCCAGCTTACTGCTTGCATCACTTTCTGCTTCTACAATGAAATATTTTAAGTTATAATTGTTTGGAAAGTCTTCAACCTTCGATGAAGTTCCTATTGGCTGTTTTTCTAATATGCTGCATGACATGATGTAGTTGTGCACTACTTCTTGCCTCTCAGTATTAGGACAAAGACCCATACAATTATATTTTGTCTTGAGGATCTTTTCATCTCTACCTCTCATGTACATGTTCTCATAACTTTTTTAAAGCTCTCGGTTAGTCTAACTCCAACTTGACTCGATTCGTATTGAAGACATTTCGTACATATATACGTCAATAATGTGAAGCTTCCATATGGACTGTGCTAACGCAGTGGTTAGAGCACTCAACTTAGGAGGTAACAGACCAGAGATAAAACCCACTGCACAGCATTAGGATGGGCATCCAGCCTTGATTCCCCATAGAAATCCAATCCATCAGTGTTCATCCCTAAAATAGGTATAAATAGTAATACATAAATTGGTATAAAAAAAGAAAAACGGTGGAGGCTTAAGTACAAGGTGATAGGCTCCAAGCAATGTATCACTCCTTAAGAGGATTTCTGAATGCCAATATTAAAGATCCAAGGTTTTCTGTACCTCTCAAACGAACAGGATCTTTGAACATTTCCTAAACAAATAAAAATAATATATTATTTTGGTCAAAGATCACTGGGAGTTAGTGGTTGAGCACTGGCCAACACACAAACTTCCTTCGAAGTTGATCACGCTATGAAAATTAACCTAAAAGTTTAATTAGAGAGACAACAGTAATTTGTATTTTTATATTTATTATATTCAGCTTGAGTTAGGTATAGACAAATATAACAAAAATGGGTGTAGTAAACATTACTATTACTCAATGGACAGGTACTGTTAAAAAAATTGAAATGGGTACCAAACAATGAAAATGCTTGGTTTGAGATTAAACAAAGCGTAAAAATAGTATATAAAAGAAAGCATATTATTTCCTTTGTTAATCCTATGTGGCACAAATAGACAACACAACCTTTTATATGAGAGATGGAAATAGATTTAAAGGATATATTTAGAACTGCTAAAATATCACAATTTGAAGCAAACTCTGATTCTATGGTGTTTACAGAATGGTCAAGTCTATTTGAAGAGTTCTCAGCTATTTTCTAAATAATTATAATCACCTGCAAACATAAGGAAATTTTAAACAGTCCTGGAGAATCTCTTGCACGTATGATCTAACATAGCGCACTTATTCTTCTCCATTGTTTATATTTTACCTTAAATTACTTAAACAAATCAGATTCCTACTTAAACAAATCAGATTCTTTCATCTCACATGTCATGAAAAGTTTTAACACAAAAAAAAAAAGTATAAAAGAAACACATTAAGTCAGATGTAATGAAGAGAGGAGAGTTAACAATACAGAAATAGGGTTACATTTCATTATATAATTATCAAAGTTTGTAAGCTCTCAAGTTTAAATGAAATACCGAGTAAAGATTGTGCAAATAATACTAAACTATTGAAAACAAAATTTCTTAATGTTTGTAAAAACTTAACGACCTACTTTTCAGTCAACCTGCTGTATCAAAACTCCCTCCCTGATTTGATTTTTTTATATTCTCTGCAGGCAATCAACCAACAACTTTCCATCTTGTGGAAAACTCGTACTCAGTGGCTGAAAATGATTTTGAGTCTACTTTTGAAGTTTTGACTCTAGCGCATTATATAAACATGTAAAATTGCTGCCCTGGCAGGAGATTGATTCTGGTCAGTCTAAGGATAGCAGTGTGCATGGAATAGGAAAACCATCAATAACGCCCACCAAAAGTTTATGGAAACTGTATCCGTAAAGGACAAACCCTTATTGGGAGGACACTGAAAGAGGGCAGTGTGAGGAGAATGATGAAAGTATTCAGAAGTCGTTTTTTCAAAGTCGAGGTAAGTTCATCTGGTGAGCAGCCATGGAACTAAACATCAGCATGGCATCTGTCTTTTATGGATACTGATTGAGATCAAAATGAAAAATTCCATTAGAGAGATGTCACCATGATGTTCAGTTTTTCAGGTGCTCGCCTGCTCAACTTTCCTTGATTCTGAACAAACGCCTCAAAAACAGTTTTGACATTCTCTTCAGTCTGCTCACTTCAAGGCATTCTTGGTTGAAGTTTGTCATTGCTGCACTTTGACCACAGACTGAAAAGATTCTTACCATGCAGCAATTTTACACCTCTGCCCTAGGTGGCACGGCAGGAGAAGAATACTGCGCAAAACATCAAAATTTGACTCAAAGCCATTTTCAGTTCTTGAGAAAGAGTTTATCAGAAGGTGAACGTTGTTTCTCGAATAACTGCAAAGAAAATTGAAAATCACATTAGGAAGGGACTTTTACTAGTAACATACAAACTCACTGGCCGGAACTTCAAAGAGATAATCTGAAAGCAAATTGTATTACTAGTAGGGAAACAATATCAATGTCTTTACCAGCCCTCATAAATAAGTAGGATGTCTCCTATTATAATTCATTAGTTACATCATTATATTAATTCTATGAACTGTTAAGACTTCTAATTAAAGTTGGAACCCATCTGATAACAAAACTTCTGGTCCAACATTATTATATGAACTCTATGAAATCTTAAACCTTATAAAGTAAAGTTAGAAACAATTTGATACTAATACTACTAATTCAATAATTTGCTGTGAAAATATCTTAGAGACTTACAGCAATAGTAAACATTATCATACAATATCAGAATAAAAAGAAAAAAAAATTATCTTCTTTTGGGGCTGCAAGGCATTACAATTTTCAGTACAATAACTATTACATAAAGTATACTGATTACCTTTATAAAAATGAAACACATTGTCTTCATACACTGAGTGGCACATGAAGAATATTAGCACTTCAATGTCTTCACAAGCTCTGGAGGGTATATGGTACAAGGAGCCGAGTGACAGCAGCCGGCATACTGGCACAACGATGACACACAATGCAGTCATAACACGACAAGTGTTCAGAAAGCATGCAATAAGACCGTTCAAAGAATGGTTAATGAAACTACTAATGTTCTTGAAATGGCAGCTCCAGTCTTGAATTAGCTCATACAATATAACTATCTCTAAAAAGATTTGCATTTCCTTTTATCTTAAATAAAGATGCACAAAACAATAATTGTCCTACATAAAACAGGGGTTAAGGAAAAACTAAAGACTGACACATCATCTTCTTGTCAGAATTTATAGTGAGTTATAAATTTACGTAGCTCAGTGTAATACCTAAAAAGCACAGAATGTATTGTTTGAAATGCCTCTTAGTTGAGTCCTGCTCAAATCTTATTTTAAATCACTGGGACCCAGCTGTGACTTCTGTGGTTTTATGACATATAAAGAAAGTTACAAATAACAAGAAAGTAATTTCGTTGTTACCTTAAATGCATACATATCATCAGGATAAATGTACTTATTAGAGTATGTAAAATTAAACTTAATACTGCAAATCTGCTGAACACTTATCAACATATCTATGGAAGAGATGTGAAGACAGATGTAAATGTTGAGAGATATGAAGATACCAATGATGATTTATCTCTTATTAGCAAAACTATTTATTACAAAGATATAGGTAATCGGTGCAATTCCTTATGCCAAACATATTGAAATGCGTGAAACTGGGTTATATAAAGGTAATGAAACCTATTTTTCAAGTTATCACTTCTAAATACATACACACTGACATCTGACCTACAGTGTTCTCAGCCCAAGAAGTGTCACCTAACCCCCCCCCCCAAAAAAAATAGGGATATTCAAATTTGATGAAGAACATAAAAAGAATACTTTTACAACAGCAGTTAAATAACCCTTGGTAAATTCTATATAAAGTTTCTCCCATTATACAGAGAAAAAAGTTAAGCAATGGAAGTTTAATAAAATCACATACAACAATGCTCTTTTTTGCAACGTACTTCGACTGAACATCTCTCAACAGACAGAGAACATAATTAAAAGACAAAAGATTAACGAAGTCAAGTACTATATATGCATGCCTTCCACTGCAACCAACTAACTCATTCATGAGATATTCTTGAATGTAGGTTATGGGAACCACTGCTACAACTTTACATATACATGAATTATCACAATTTATTCACAAGCTATATCAAAAGGGGGAATTTTTATATATACAATAATATTGATTGTAATCAATTACTGCTGAAAAATGGGATCAGGTAAAAACCAGTGACTCCAAGTATATTAATCTCATAAATTGTTAGGACAGTTTAAGTAAGGCGGGGTTAATTTAATGCCTAACCTAATCGAATATAACAATTTACGGCATTATTTATAGCACTGGGGGTTGATAATCTTTATCTGCTCTAAGTAATGATTATCAGATGCAATAAAAGGTCACCATAGATTCAGTTGCAAGATTCTGTGAGAAATTCTGATCGTTCTTGTAAACGATCAGAAACTTTAACACTGGTTTGTATTTAATATATTTATCACATATTTTCTTTGAATTTGTTTTAATCCTCTATTGTTTTAAAAAGCTATGAGATTGTGCAAAACTTCAGTTAATTAGATATTTAATACTGCTATCTATACATTGGTATAACATATATACTGTAAATACATATACAGTATATATATATATATATATATATATATATATATATATATATATATATATATATATATATATATATATATATATATATATATATATATATATATATATATATATATATATATATATATATATACCAAGTAAAAAAGAACCTATAAGACTTCTTTAATTGTTGATATAATCTTTTATTTCAATATAACACTCCCTAAGTAAATATATATCACCATCCTGGCTCACACTCCATTCTGCTGACAACTACGTAAAAAAGGGGTTATAGAGAATTTAGTTGGCTTACAAAAGATTTTATGAAAGCACATGAAAGAAGATTACGGAGGTTCGGCCATGTAAAGCGAAGAGAGGACGACCATGTGTTTAAGTGGGTTAAGGATACAGAGGAGGAAGGAAAGAGAGGATGAGATTACAGGGGTTCAATCACATAATGTAAAGAGAAGAAGACCATGTACGTAGGAAGGTTACAGATATACAGTAGGAGGGAAGGAGAGGATTAGATTACAGGGGTTTAGTCACGTAATGAGAAAAATATAGACCATGTGCATAGGAGGGTTGCGGATAAAGAGGAGGGGAGGAAAGGATGATATGACAGGTGTTCGGCCACGTAATGTAAAGAGAAGACAACCATGTGCATAGAAAGGTTACAGATATAGAGGAGGAGGAAAGGAGAGGTTGAGGAAGGCCAAAGTTTCAATGGAAGTATAATATAGCAAATGATATGCGAGATAAGAGGCTAAGGGACCTGGATACGAGAGACAGGAGAGGTGGAAAAAGCTGGCAAAAACAGTGACTCCATAAAGAAATGGGTTAAGGCTGAAGGCAAAATGTGGGCTTTCTAGGATCGTAATTATACTAATCAAATATAAAACAACTAATTCTAGTCAAAACTTCAAGAACAACTTCAATAAAACTTAAAATCTATTAAAAAACCTAAAGTAAGTTTGAGACTTACTTCAAACCTAAAAAAGTTCCAATTTGAGACATCCAGTGCGAGAATGTCACATCCAAGCCTAGAACTATACTGGGCTACGTCCCAAAACTACAAAATGTCCGTACATGTGATTAAAGTTTTGTATCTTTAAAAGTTTGATATCTTGGTAATGTAGTATGTAGGCCTATGGAACCAGCCGCTTTGTGATACTGTACCTGAAAGATTTTTTGGACTTAAATAGGACTGTCCATGACAGTTTAATGTTAAGTCTTCCTTCAATTGCAGTTCTTGTTCTATGCCTAGATCAACAACGAATATTCTTGAATATTCACTACACATCTCTTATTATCCCTTCACATCCGACAGGTCACATTACTCCCCATCTGTTTCTCATTAGGTTTTCTTTGTGCCCAGGCCCGATGAGGGCAGATTTTTATTTATTTATTTTTTTGTTTTGCCCGTCCTGGTGTCACATTCATAAAAAATAAATGCTCATGTTATTTTTATGTTACACACAAAAAACATCGAAATAACATCAGTGGCTACCAAGATATTGAAGTTTTAAAGCTGCAAAACTTTAAATTCATTTTCTGCCATTTTGTAGTTTTGGCACTTAGCCCAGGTGCCGTATACAAACCTAAAAAATGCCTACAAGAGAACTACAAAAGTCTTAAAAACAGGTTTGTGATTTACACAAGGCCAAGTTCATACTTTTTTTCTTTTAAATGAGTCGGCTATCAGAATCCCTATCAAAGAGAAGCTCTGCGTATGTGTACTTCATGTGGTAAATTTGATCTGCAATCAATTCTTAGCAGATTCTTCATGAAACCAAATTGAAAGGTGGAAACGAAAAGCCTACGAACAGCCACAGTCTCAAGTTACCAGCTGTATAATTAATTCCACAATTACTACCAAAGAAGTTTATCATAAGAGACCGACTTGCTACAATAAACAATAAGGTTGATAGTGTCCTTACCAAAGCTTACTCATGCAGATACCAATCCAATACTGGTCCTACACATCTAATCAGTTTATCTAAGCTTACTAAGCTGATGGGATACTCTCCAAGGAATGTGGCTCAGTAAGATAAAAAATACAAAGTGTGCTTTTACACAGCCACCCCCCTTAAAAGGGAGCTTGCAGCCATTATACATGGAAGATATCTCATAAAGAAATACTCCCTCCATCTACTAACTTTACTCTTAGGGCACTCTGGTATGATCAGTGCACAGAGCTCATTGTAACCTCGAAGCATGGGGGAAGTCTGAACAGTGCATCTACTGTTCCCTAGGTATGGACTGGCCATGAAAGCTTCCTTGAAACATACAATTTGTGCTATAATGACGTTTTTGATGAGGCACCTCTAACTGCCTCTGTCACCTGTCATATTGGTATCCAGCCCTTCTCTCATATCAACTGATAGTCTTGCACTTCGTCTAGGCTCTTCCTCTCTTTCTTCCATATCCAGCACTTTTTTCACTACACTTTCGCATGTGGGTAGCTTATCTTTGTACAATTTGTGCTATCGTGACATTATTATAGTGATAAAATCACAAGGGAAGCTTATCTTAATACAATTCAAAATACAGTGCAGATATTAAACCATTACAACCTTCCTCTTCTTCAATCAGTTTAAAGAAAAATTGATCACAGCATCGAGCAAGATGGTCAAAGTAAATCTGATGAACGCACAGAGCCAATGATATACAAAAAGAATAACTTATATGTGATATTTATCTTTTCTTGGTCTGATATACATCTAATAAATACAAAAGACCAGTGATAAATAAACTACACGGAGTTATCTACACATGATTAAAGTATTAAGGTTAATCTTATAACATCAGAGACAAATTTCCAAGAAGTTACATTTTCATTACAAATCAATAGACTTGCTGATAATTTATATTGACAGTATGCAGGATATTCTAAAATATACTGTAATCAATTTTTCTTCAAGATTCAGTACAAAAGTTTCATATCTAATTATAATAATAACACTAATAATAATAATAATAATAATAATAATAATAATAATAATAATAATAATAATAATAATAATAACTTACAAATTAAAAGGATTTATAAAAAATTCGGTACAATGATTTCAAATCAAACAATAATAATAATAATAATAGTGATAATAATAAATTAAAAGGAATTATAATACATTCAGTACAATAGTTTCACATGATATAATAAAATAATAATAATAATAATAATAATAATAATAATAATAATATAATAATATTTCACAAATTTCAAAGGAATTATGAAAAAAGTTTAAATTTTCTCAGTGTTTCATATACTGGCTATAATTTTGTGACGTGAAGTAGCCCAATGTCAAAAAAATGAATATTATAGCAACAGTAGTTTTTCAATGGTGTTAATTAATATATGACTTGTATATCTACAACCTTAAGCAGTTCTACTAATGATAATTAAAGTTAGCAATACGCTAGGTATCAGAGCATTGCCCCCTGGGACAGCTGCTTGCAGACAATTGGCCCCAATGCAACTGCCCCATTGATTCTCCTATGAGGAGAATAGTCCAATCTACAGCCTTAGGTCAGGTTAGTTTGCATTGTAGGCAATTTAAAGAAATATAAACTGGAATAAAAGCAAATATTAGGGGCAGTTGTCTGGAAGATATTTGTCAGGGGGGCAGTTGTCCAAGCAATGACCTGCAGATATCTTACAGTAATTTGAGACATTCTGGTTTTCATTAGTAAGATTTTTCTCATTAATGAAGGATTTGAATTACTACTCCTTCCCACTCACTAACTTCTCAGAGCACCCTGTTATCACATACAAAAAAAAAGAACTTGAACTTAGATGATGCAAGAACTGTAAAGCAGCACATAGCTGCACTCCCAAAATCACGATGACCAGTCGATTTTCGTTTATAAAGTAAATGACTAAAGGCTTATTCAATTAACCTTGAACAATGTACGATATATAAAATCACTATTATTGACTGCTTCTCATTTTTCAAGTCAATTCCTAAAGGCTCAAATTATTAAGAAATGTACGACATATAAAATCACCATAAAACGGTCGTTTCTTGTCGTGAAAGTAAAATAGTAAAAGCTGGAAAGTGTTCTTTAGAAATGTACGATACATAAGTTAGTCACCAGTGCCAATACATCAATCGGCAACGTTCGTGCGCGCCGTGTGAGTTTCATGACCATCGGTTCCCGTATACTCTTGTAAGAAGACCTCTTGGCCCTTTTTAATCTGTGTAGGGAGTTCTCTGGGGAATAAATCTGAAAAGTATACAGCCTGAAGGAGAGAACAAAAGAAAAAAATCTGATATTGATAGATGATGTAACAAAAAACAAAATAATAAAAAATCCGTAACAATATAATCCAACATCTGGGATAAACAACATTGTTTCCATAAAATTTTTACAGTATAATTCATGACATTAACTAAGTAATTCACATAATCTAGTAAATAATTTATAAGTGAAAAATAGCTCACAAAGATAACAAGAAAACACCAAAATTACTTAAATTCATGTACCACATTTCAGGATATTAATCTATTATTAATTTCCTCAATTTACTGTCATATTTCTCTATATATACACAAGCCATATTCTCCATTATAAGGGGATTGGCTGAGTCAAAGCAAAATACTTCGACTCTTTTTAGAAAGAAAATAAAGAGGAAGGAATTTCCAGTCCCCTCGCTCTACCCCATTTTTTTTAACTTTGACAACACAGGGGAATACGGAGAAAGCATTCTGGCCCCCTCCCCCGGGAGTAAGGCATATTTAGGAGATTTAAAACAATTTTAATTATTTACAGAGATACTTATACCTGGTGTGCTTAGACACAGCACTCAAAAATAATTTTTATTTTAGGAAATGTGAGAGCCAAGAAATGGTTTGGATCAGGTAAAGATTAGTGACCCCCAGTACACTTAACCCCCTAAACTGTTAGCTTTGGTTAGATTGTGCTTAGTTAATCCCTAGCCCAACTATTTATAGGGTTATTTATTGTACTGACGGTTGCTAATCTTTACTGATTCAAGGGTGTATATCTTGAATTATTACTAACAAAGAAATAACAGATTCAACTATACAACTATCTAAAATTAATAATTAACTTCTGGAGAATGTGTATGCTTTGACTCAGCCACCCCTAACAAGGATGATTGCAAACATTGTACATGTAATGTTTCCTACCATGGCACATGTGTTTTAAGAGTGGCTGAATCAAAGCAAAATTCTTTACTTTATGGGAGGAAAATATAGAGGAAGGACCCCTAATAAGAAGAGTGGCTGAATCAAGACAAATACCTTGACTCTTTATGAGAGGAAAATATAGAGAAAGGGTCCTTATTGGCAGAATCAAAGTAAAAACCTTGACTCTTTATGGGAGGAAAATACAGAGGAAGGACCCCTAATAAGAAGAGTGGCTGAATCAAGACAAATACCTTGACTCTTTATGAGAGGAAAATATAGAGAAAGGGTCCTTATTGGCTGAATCAAAGTAAAAACCTTGACTCTTTATGGGAGGAAAATACAGAGAAAGGGATTCACAGTCCCCTTGCTCTGCCCTATTTAGTCGACATTTATGACACGCAGGGGAATACTGAGAAGAGGTTCTTGTCCCCTCCACTTAGGGGTAACTTGCTAAAAAGAGATCCAGCAAGCAGAAGAATTTAAACAAGAAACTGAATTACATTAGGAATCCAGACGCCGTCTTAGACGTGACTAAAATATATAGTTCACTATTTATCATTTCTGAGCTGAATATTAAATAATTTATCTGGGTATCCAAGCCGAATATTAAATAACTAGTCTGGGTATCTAAGCCGAATATTAAATAAGTAATCTGGGTATTTATCTTCCTGGAATCTGGAAAGTCTTATAGACGTTCTCTAAAAGAACGAGAAAAATGAACTGAAGTTACTGGTGGCAAATGTTAAATAACTAATCTGGGTATTTATCTTCCAGGAATCTGGAAAGTATTATACTGTACACGTTCTCTAAATGCCGGAAGTCAAAATATCAGGGGAAATACCCCAAAAAAATGAACTGAAGGTACCGTTGGCATCTGGGGGTTACAATTATGCTATAGTTTGCCGTTCCAAGTATCGCTTTTAATCCCCACTCGAATGGGGGTGAACAGAGTGAGGTTGAAGATGCAAGGGGAATTAAAGTGCTCTATCACTGAGTCATTGTAGCCCTCGGATGTATTTTGGGAGAACCTAAAACACTAAACATATCCAAGATTCAGGAGAATTTAGCCATCCAACTAACATTAATCTACAATTCAATTAGTTAACTAAGTTTACCGAGTTTGTAAACTAAAGCTGATTAACTTAATGCCAATTAACTCTATTAGACTAAATAGAAAATGAATCACTGACAAAAATGAAAAAATTTTCAATGATATAATAAAATCAAGCACATAGAAGACAGCACAGTTACAACCACATAGGTTTGCCAACACACCACACACTCCCAGAGAGCTCCGTGGGAAAGTCTGAGATCAGCAGTGGCCTTCCCTAGAGACTCGGGGCTGTTTGGCTAGGCAGACTCAGGAATAATCACCACCAGCTTTTTCGCTACTTCTTATAATCCAGATGAAATAAACCAAAATAAAATACCCAATTATCTGAAGAAAACTTGCATTTAATTACCATTTTTGGTCAACCAATCACACACGCTCTAAACTACCCACCACCATCTAAGCAACTGTAATTATGGTACTGTCACCACACGAAATCATATTTTATTAAGTAGAGGCATTGCTTACGTTTCAGCATAACGTAAGCACAGTAAAAAATTTAAGGCGCTAAGAGGAGTAGTTGAGGCATGTGTCGATCGTGATGAGTGTGTGATTCTTGGCTCAGCCACTCCCCTTACAAAGGGGAATGTGGCCACATATATGTATATAAATATCATTAATTTAAGAAGATTTTTAGAGGATGAGTAAATCCCCCAAACTCCATGTAAAATTAAATAGCCCCACATGTTGTGCGGTCAACTTAGGAATGGTGACTTGCCTTGTAACTATGAATATCCCAAGAGCACCCTAGTGCTACTCTTCTTTACAGGAGTATTCAGCATTATAAATGTTTATTCAAAAACAGATGATTTGCTATCTACCTCATCCAGCGATCACATTCAAGTTCTGTTTTCGGTCTTACTCTAATAACTTCTGCTCAGTTTCAAGACTTGGTAAATATCCAAGACATTGTGTTTAAATTTTTATAATGGCCCAATGAGCTACAAGACCTCATTAACACTTTTACTTTATTCAAGTAGCATCGTCCCAAATGAACCTATTGCTTTACTAATGAAAATACAGCAAAGTTCCTGAAGTCTTATATCAGTCTCAGGTTATTCATGATGAAAGGAAAACGAAGGGAAGTCTCTTCATATTCACGTCATAATATTGAGAGTAAACAACATTTACAAAATAAAAGGGTTCCATTCTCTATTCAAAAATTTGCTCAGTTACTTCAAAGAACAATTGTTAGCTTAAAGCACAATTTGAGAACCAACAGACTTCAATTCTCTATCCACAGTCAGCATGTAACTTCACATTAACTTCGCAAGACCTATCCTAACTCCCATTCTATAATGTCAAAATCAACAGGCTTTCTTAGTTACTATCCCATGAGTTTAAAAGTTTCCAATATCAAAACAGTTCCTTCTCTATCCATAGGCCAGACCTGCCTTCACCTTCACTTGCCATGAACTATTCATAAGATATTGAAGCTGAAGAAAAAAAATCAATAGGGTTTCCTTCTCTTACTCACTGATTAACTTTGGTTAATATCTGAAAGTCATATAATTTCCCAGACATATAATGCACGAATGCGTGGACTAATCCATCATAATCAATGTCCGACAAATTTAGTTTAGCTATAATCTAAGATACCTACTTCAGCATTGGTAAAGTTCAACAGGCTGTAATTGAAGCAATTACAAGACTAGGCATGAGTGCTTGCCTCATTCAAGCATGTACTGTAAAAGTATCAATCTAAATATATTATGAAAAGCTATGGTGCTCAAACTGTACTTCACTCTACATAAAATGCCTTAGCAAATATGTAGAGAACTCAAGAGCATGAGAGACCTTTTTTACATAATGTTAGTTTCATCTAATACTATTTACTTTAGATGAAAAACAAACTTCTGTGTAAACATATGTGGTACTGGTATATCCATCTATATGCAACTGTCAGTTCCCCGAATAATATGGGTGGTTAAGTCAGAGCGAAAAATTTAACTCTCTGCAGAAGGATAATACAAATGGGGATTCCAGGTCCTATTGCTACATCTCATTTAGTTGCCTTCTAAATCATAAAGGGGAACATGGAGGAGGTATATATGCTACCCACCCTCAGGGGAAATCTATCTATATAAAAAACGCATTACCTTCCTCATAAGAGGTGGTGGCATAATTAAAGCAAAAACCTTAACTCTTTGTGGGAGAAAAATACAAAGAAGAGGATTGAAGTCCCCTCACTCCACCTCATTTAGTTTCCTTTTAAGGCACGAAGTGGAACATGAAGGAGGTTTTCTTGACACCCCAGGGATTGAAAAAAGTTCACACAGAACATGGGTCATTTACCTACTGTGTGTAGTTAAGATAAACATAAAAGAAAATGAACAAGAATTTGCATTTAAAGGTTATGAAAAATCTTTTAGCAAATATACTTCCCTGAGACGTTATACAGAAGTGCATATATACTCTCAGAGAAGGGAATTATCATATCAATATTGCATACAGAAATAGATGAAAGGACAAACGGACTATGCTAATTGGCAATAGTGAGAGTTTCAAATATTACTTTCATCCTTACCGTGTTTTTTTAAAGCAGGACTATACATCCACTCATATATTTATATATAATTTTTACTTTCTCTCTTTCTCTACCTCTATCTACCTACCTAAGTATCTATCTATATATTTC
Organism: Halocaridina rubra; assembly: GCA_037179515.1. Lineage (NCBI taxonomy): Eukaryota > Metazoa > Arthropoda > Malacostraca > Decapoda > Atyidae > Halocaridina > Halocaridina rubra. Next base: position 75,024 of record JAXCGZ010007667.1, read on the forward strand.
CAAAGAGAAATGGCCCTAAAAATTATCCCTGTGGAACCACAACTGCTAAAATTTCTCCGGTCAGACACTATACAGGTATTACTCTGACCCTATGTTCCCTTCCTTCTAAATAAGTTGTTATCCACTCTATGACACAGGGTGATACTGCTATCACTAAAAGAAAATGTATTATAATTAACTTTTCATTAATTTAAACCTTGAAGGGTGGAAACAAAAGTCTCTGTGCTTTAAAAAGAAAAATAAACACCAAAGAAAATGTAAGAAAACTTGGTGTTTATGTACAGTCCTATATGAGTTGAACTTAAGCTATCCGATTGAAATTTATCATTAGGTAATAACTAAGTATATAATTAATAAGCATACATGAATATACTTAAGATCGAGTTAAGAGTACAGAGCCTAAAGATTGAAAAAGGTATTCAGCAATGCATTACACATGCTAACTAATTCTACAGAAAACGTAACACACGCACAAAGAAAAGAGGCAAGAGCGAGTCTTCTGCAAAGAAAAGATTACATAAATCAATCAAAAACAACATGCAAGCAAATCAAAACATACTCAAGAGGAAAAACGTGAAAATAAACATGCTTTGCAAAAAAAGAAAACAAAGAGAGAAGAGATTCAGTGCTTTACAGCGTATAATTATACGGATTATTACTTGCAGGTTTTTTAAGTAAACTTAAGAGACCCTGACCCTGAGCTGTGTTTTTTCTACACATAGTCAATCTTGCTGCGAGAAGATGACTGACTGCAGTTCTGTAGTGCCACGGCCTCCACAACGTCCCTCTCACGCTTGGGGGGGTGTCGGTGGTCGCAAAACAGATCCGACACATACACTGACTAGTCGTGCGAAGATGCAAGCAATGACAGAGTGGTAATTGCTTATACAATGTCTACGTTAGTTAGGGTCATACTACAAATGGGGTCCAAAAAATACCCACAATGAGATGGAAACTGCTCTCCAATTGCCAACTCTGCTTGGCGTTCTCCTACTCATCTCAAATTATTGAATATGAAAAATAGCAAAAGCTGAAAGCTAAAACCAGAATGAATATCAGAAGTAAACTGAGAAGGCAAATTGTCTGCTTCACATTCCCCATGATAAAATAAATAATTATATTCCACTGGATCTTGTTGCAAAGAGAAAAAAATTAATAAAAAAGCACGTGTGTGTGTGTGTGTGTGTGTAATTACCTGATTGTGCATACGGGAAAGAGCTATACACTCGTAACTCCCCATCTCCTGGTCTGTTCCATTTTTATACTAAATGATACTAATCAAATTTGTGTGTGTGTGCATTAGGAAAAAACAGAACATAAGTCTTTTTCTTTAATATGAAAAAATTTAGTGTGAATCTGTACTAAGAACAATGTAAAGTCTTGATAAGATATTGTTGACATAAAAATATCCTTTTGCAAGATTTTCGTATGTTTATGTAAACCGATTTAAATATATGCCCAAAGTGAAGGGTTAAGAATTACCGTAAGTGCACAAAGTATGCAACATGCATGGCTGTTTTCTCGTAGCTCATATGCCAATCCTATATTATAATCAAGGCTAGGAAAACGAAAACAAAAAATCAAAATACAGACACTCCCCAACTTACGAACTAGTTAGGCTTCAGAAGTCCGTTCATAAGAATTGTTCATAAGTTGCATTTAGGTAAGAAAAAGTACTGTTCAGTACATACATATGCAATACTGTACAGTACTTAGGTTAAAGATACTTAACTACTACATAAATCAAAAAGTATATGATATTAATGAATTGTACTACAGTAATAATAATGCAATAATACAGTACAGTAATGCATACAATTATACATGGGTAGATAATGAGTAGATTTTTGTTCGTATCTGTGAATATTTGTAACTCGGTTGTTCGTAAGTTAGGGGAGCTTCTGTTAGGCATAAAGAAAGGATGGTACAGGTGTCTGGCTAGGACAGATGGGTCACGATTTTTTTAAACCACATAATATTTCGGCTAAACTTTTCATTGAAATGTGCAATACTAAACAGCAATATTGGGTTCTTAAGGGGTGGCTGTGAAAAAATTAAAAGGTTCTTCTTTGTGCTTACAAATATAAAATGGGCAGTTATCCCTAAAACTCCAAATCTTATTTCTAGCTAATGTATTCTATTTTGCAGAGCTTCGTATTAATGTCTGAAAATGGGGTAAATATTTATAATTACACCCATATCTCTTTGGGAGTGAACTTTATTTCATTCTATGGTTTTTCATGGTTTGAACCAAGCTAAAATTATACCCCCTAACCTAACCTAATCAAATGTAAGATAATCTAACCTAACCAAATAACACGCAATTTACAGCAATTTTGATGGTCAAAATCATTCAAAACTCTTAGAATATCATGACCAACTTAAACAGCACAAAAAAGTCAGACATGAGATGGAAAAAAAAAAAAAAAGAGAGAGAGAGGGGCTAAGTGCAGTAATGATATGCGTGGTTCGTGGTGAATGTGTGCTTCTTGGCTCGGTCAACCCCTTTACCAGGGGGAATGGGGCCATGAATGTAGATAGATAGAGACCAAAAAACAGCCAAGAGCAGTACATGGCACATCCGAGAGCAGCCTTTCCTTCTGCGGGCAGCTTAACCAATTTCTTTTAGTTATTCTAATTACAGCTTCAGTTCAGAGTTCTTCATTTTCAAAAGGGGTAAAAAAAGACAAGAAAAAAAAAATACATTTCACACCAAATACATTTTTGTAAATAAAAAATAGGGATAAATAATGTACAACTGGCAAAAAAGTTAATGAAAACAAAGTTGATGTAATATAATGTTCAAATGAAATACGATACTGTATGAAAAATTTGGAAACGAGAAAATAATCAAGTGGGAGGACAGTACTTACTATAAGGACTGCCACAACAGCGCCGAGGACAAAACCAGAGAGGACGTCCGACCAGTGGTGTTTGTAGTCCGAAATGCGCGAGAGGGAGGTGTAGAAAGTCAGCAACAGACATATGAATTGAAGAAAAGGACGCAAGAGCTCGGGCGCTCTGAATCTGAAACGCACTTGCAGGTAGATCTGTGAGAAAATAAAATCTTTCAGCTTGGTGAATTTTTCTCAGTAAATTAAAACAATCTTGAAAGGATGCTGATAACTGAAATCAATTAACATAAATAACAAGAAAGACCTAAGCAAAACAAAATAATCCATTTCAAGAAACAATGGAATGAAATAGGTCTCCCTGCCACAGCTTTGCAACAACAACTTGAAGTAATCCACTTTTCCAACATGTAACAATGCAGCCTCAAACTGGTACCTTTAATATGGCAGAAAAGTTTCACACCTATTATTCTTTCATCATCATTGAATTATTCGGCTTCTCACATCAAGGATGGCCACAATGGATTATATGTCTCCATATCGACCTATCCCCTGCATCCTCCTCTGTCACATCACACACCCTCATGTCCTCCCTCACCACATCCATAAACTACCTCTTTTCTTCCTGCCTGGCAAGTCCCTTCTCAGCATACTTTTCCCAATGTACCCTAATTCCTCCTCAGCACATGCCCAAACCATTTCAGGCTTGCATCTCTAACCATGTCCCCAAACCATCCTACCAGCGCTGTTCCTCTAATCACCATTCTCTACCCTGTCCCTCCTAGTCATGTCCAATGAAAACAGCAGCTTCTTCAATTCTGCCTCAGGTCATTTTGTTAGTAGGGCTATGTCGAAGCCATACAATATAGCTGGTCTGACATACAGATCTACAAATACAATACTAAATTGAATAAGTCGAAAGTCATTTAACTTTCTCACGTACCACCAAGTATATCATTGTATATGCAGAGAATGAAGCGTGTCCAGAAGGAAAACTCAACCTGGCTTCCTTCATTCTATGGGCATCAGTTGCTGTGCAGGGAATCGGAAATATGTACTGGTATGGTACAGAACAGTTGATCTGAAAACATACAAATATCACTATAAAATAATTATATGTAAGAATTCTCATTTCAATACATTCATAGTGCAATATACAGATGTCCCTAAACTTAATCAATTTTGAATATACAGAACTGGAAAATATAAAGAAATAAATTTAAAAAAATTTCCCCTAAACAACATAACACCTACGGTACTGTTTTTATATAAATTATAACTGTATTAGGCAACGTTTAAGTACAGTACAGTAATTCAGGCATAATTCAAAATATACAAGGGGTTGAGAATGGATTATATGTTGAGTATAGACACATTTCGATTTCTGACATACACTGAAAGTGGTGAAACCAATTAACAGATATACAAACTATATAAGAACAGTTCTTTCAAAGAAAACACAAAGCTGTAGAAGTAATAGAAATACCTTAGACCAATCAGGCTTGCATATATCTATAAAGTGAGGTCTCAATCGACCGATGGTGTACTTGGCAATGTCCGTGGAGAGCTGCGAACATGCGCATCCAAACAAGAAGGTCCCGACTGAACAATACGCTGCCCAGAACCAAGGGTTCATGTCACGGCCAAACAGTTTCACCGGTTTGCCAACAGACTCCCTGCGAGTTCTGACGAACTCTAGTAGGAATATCTGCATACAAAGTATAGATGCAGGCACATTATTACTTATTTATTGCTTCAAAAGATTAAAAAAAATTACCTTCAATACTATTAATGCAGTATATAAAGAATACTATTTACAAAAAGCTGATTCTTAAAGTTTAGTGTTTTTGTTTCATAATATCTACAATCTCTGAACAAAAACTATTTTCTAAATATTGATGATGAATTAAAAAAACAAAATGACAGTTCAGTAACATTAACATTGTTTTTATATTTAGCAATTTATATACACAAACAGTAATTTTTGGGTGCAACTTCTACACAGTCATATGTTTACCTGTTCTCATGCTTGAGAATAAACAAAATAAACTCATATTAACAAAGTTATCATAATGCAATGAAATTAGAAATTTTAATCCATGTCCATGCAAAGAAAAGAAGCAAGTATAAAAAGAAGTCATATTAAGTAACAGAAGTTAGGTAGATCATCAGAACAAAATGAAGAGAAAGAATTAGGAAATAATGGCTAGATTCGCTTACGTTTACGAAGAAGCGAGTATCGTTACCATCGGCAAGGAATGGTAAAAAAAAAAACCAAGTCCTAGACATGTTCTGAAGAATATTACGGATTGTTTCCTTGTCTAGAATACTTGATTATGTTTTCAGTATATTCTTAATATTCCCTTTAGAGATTGACCAAAACAAGAAAGGATTTTAGAAAAATTTTAGTTTTACTATTGCAAATAATTTCACCGACACAGACATTTCCTTAAGCTTCCCATTACGTCTGTCTCTGAACTCTTGTCGTTGTTGAGCATATTAAAAAAAAAAAAAAATGACTGGACCAGTTAAGTATATGAATTTCAATCAGATGCATAAATGTAGACATCAGCGAACTGAGCCCTACACTTCTAAGAGAAGAAGATTAGAAGAAGACAAATTTCAATCACATATTCCAGCAGTCCCCAGCTTCACAACTATGAGAGTGCATCTTGCATAGCTACATCAGTGAAAATAATAATGAAAAAGCAGTGCACAGGACAACATAAGTGTTTTGCAATAAAGGTTATTCCTGCTTCATGACTATCAAGTAATTATCATATGTTTTGGCTTCTTCCATTAGGGGTAGCCACAGTGGATCAATAATCTGGTGTCGTCCTCCACCACAGCACACACCTTCATGTTCTCCCTCACCATATCCATAAACCACCACTTTGGACTACCTCTACCCCTTCTGCCAGGCAGTTTCATCCCCTCATCCCTACTCTGCCTAACATTCCTGTATTGACGAGTAATCCTAAAATTGAGTACGAGGTAGTAGTACTAACTTTTGAAGTTTTCGCCAAGTTTGTTTTTATACTATAAAAATCTTACAGGCTAAAAGACGGAGCTGGTCATAAAAAATGGCCTGCAGGTCAGATTTATCATTTCATTTTTCTATCTAAATATTACCAGTACTGTATACAACAACTACAGCTACAAATGTTATGCAGGTATATTTGACATTTTTGGAGTGAATATTTGCCTCAAATTAAGATGAAAAATATCTGATGTGCAATGGATGATCATAAATTTTGCCCATGTGCGATTTAAATCATAGTCAGAATATTAGAATTAATTAACCAGGTTCAGTCTCTCAGTGTCCATCCCCACAATGGGAAATAATAGTGACACATAAATCTTTAAAAAAAAATGTTTAGATTACTTGACTATATATAAATTCTACAAAGTTCACATATTACAATGTAAATTCTATGTACATACATTGGAAATTTTGTCATAGTGTAAATTTAGGGAGATATTTTGCTTGTCTATATCAACAGACCACGAACGTTGCAACCCACATGAGATGTGGCTCACTATAAATATTAAGTTAAGACTGCCAGACATGACATTTCTGAGATCTTCCATTGGCAAACAATTATTTCCTGCATTTCACCGACTGTTCCATAATCCTTCCGAGTGTCATAATCGTCTGCCCTTTTGTGTCACTATTAATTTACATTATGGGGATGCACACAGACAGTTTTGAGCTGAGAAATTAAGGCTGGATGTCCTTCCTTACGTCCTGCAGGAGGTTCGATCAAAGTTCTGTCACTTCCCAAGTCGAGCATTCTAACCGCTGAGCTGCCGCAGTCCCATTTTTTAATTCTATAATGCCTGTATCTAGTGTCTATTTGAACAAAATAATGTTATTCAATGACAGGCTGAGCGAAGGAGTGAATGAGTTCTAGATTGTAATAGTCTGTGTTAATGATCATATATATCAGAGTTCTGAAGAATGGGAATGGGCAGACATGACAGATATTCTTATGCTTAAGAATATTCTGTGTTAATGATCATATATATCAGAGTTCTGAAGAATGGAAATGGGCAGACATGATTGATATTCTTATGCTTAAGAGATTTTTTTGTTACACTATATGACATAAAGACAATAAGTGTTATTAATATTGTTATCATTACAATCATTGTTATCATTATTAATATTATTATTATTATCATTCCCCTTGAGGGAGGGGGCAAAAATACTTCCTCCACAGTCGACTAATTGGGGCCAAGCGAGGGAAGTGGGAATTCACTCTCTGTATTTTCTTCCTGTAAAGAGCCAAGGTATTGCTTTGGCCCAGCCACCCCTTTTTTAAGGGGAACATAGCTTTTGTATATAAATACATAAATTACTGTAATTATCATCATTATTACTACTATTACTGTACTCATAATAAAGAAAATGAGCTGAGTGCATAAAAATGTAAAAAACTGGTCCTATATTTCGAGGCACTGATGAATAGGAATAAACAGCCATGTATTAAAAACTGCAATGCGTACAACCACATACACCAACAACACGACATACATTCCCTGAAAGCTCTGTGGTACAAACCCTAAACTAACCAAACTTAACAGGAAAAGTCAGCCATGCAGTGGGAATTAAACACTCTTAATTCTATTAATATATTAGGAATTCAGACAGTCTCATCACATTACTCAAATTTCTAAAACTGCATCTAAAAAAGTGGAGGGTCTGTTTGTTTTTCGTTATTACTGTTCCTCATTTCACTTAATTAAAATCTAAAAAGGTCTTATCCGTCCCTGCTTAGAATATTGCTCTCACAACTGTGGTGCTTCTTATAATTATCTCATTGACTACTGGAGTGCTTCTTATACTTATCTCATTGATAGGGTTGAATCTAAGGCCATCAGACTCATCAATGACTTCTATTACTTCTAATCTGGATCTCTTTGCCGTAAGGAATCATTCCCTTCTCTTTTCTATTGATACTACTTCCACTGATGCTTTGATGAGCTAGAGATGCATGCCTCCCCCACTTATGAGGCTGAGTAATACTCACCAACGGCCTCGTCTCACAGGTACTATGAGGAGATTAGTTGCTCGTGGATTGTTACTGCAATGACTGCTTCTTCCATTCCAATTCCAAACTGGAACTCTCTTCCTTTTTGTCTTCCCTAGCTCTCCTTCAAAAAGACGATCTATCATCATCTCAGGGCTTAATCTTGCCATATTTCTAGGTCTTCGTTACTTCAACTTTTCTTTCATGCAGCACATATCCTATTGTGTATCAGTCTCTTATTTTTGTCTTGTCCTTAAGCTCCTACTTTTTCATCTCAATGTTTTCTTGGTACAAGGGCCCAATGAGTTTTCTTGCCTGTCCTGGCATCAAATTCATAAAAGAAAAAATGAATGGATAACAGTTGATAGGGTGAAATGTGGGATGTCTTAGTACTGAGTGGCACCACGTTGATAGGGTGAGCTGATGGAAGTTTCAGCATTGAGTGAAACCAAGTTGAAGGGCAAATGTCTTCCGATAATGGACGAGTGCTTTTATCTTAATGGCACCTTTACAGATTGCAACCTATGTATAAATATACAGATCTCATACACTCAAATACTACAATAAATACTAAGTGCCATACAAACCCCCAAAATAATCCAGTTTTCAAGAACTAATTTGATCTAAAAAGATTCAACTACCTCCCTGGGTTCTCTCTATATTGATAGCGAATAAACGTAACAATAAGACTAATATCATAGATTCTGAAAAAAAATGACCTAATCCATACTATCAAAAATACTTCACACACAACCAGCATAATACACACCTTTTTTTTTCTGCATAAAAAATATCACCGTAATACGACTTTAGAGGTAGGGTATTACTCCTCAGATGAAATAGGAACGTATATATTTTAGTCTATAAAAAGAAAAAAGAAATTTCAAAAACCAATGTCATTATCAACATAAGAGAACTAACAACTGTTCATATATCCCTGGATCTTATATAAACCTGTATATTTTTGTATTTTTATAAAATTCTTCAGCATTCATAATGACAAAACAAAATTGATGGAGTACTGAGGACCTGAACCTTGGCCTCCGATTCTGGTGCAAATTCCCGATATCAAAGTCTCACTACATGCCTGAACGGTACTTTTGATACACTTATAATAATTCTTTACTTGAAAGCAAACTACTATAGTGCAACTACAAGTGGGGGAAAAATGCAACTCTGGTAAACTTACATAAATGGCACATTTAACAAGAACACAGCAAGCATAAGCAGGATATATTACAGCACAACACTTGCAAATGTGAGAGTCTAGAGGGGGTCAGGTCAAACAGACAAAAAAGGGAAGGGTAAGCAGTGCAGGGCAGGGCAGGGCAGGCGTTATCCACCGACTTACCGCAATAACAGGCAGACCCGTGCCCACAAAATAGAGCACCAGGGTATGCACTGTAGAGTCGATATAAGGGTATCTGAGGCTATCGTCGTCACAGTTAAACCCTCGCTGATACGGTTCTCCGATCAGAAAGAAGAGAAGGATAGGGATGGCCACTGGAAAATAAGAGGGGCAAAAAGGCACAAAAAATGAGACGAGAGGCAGAAACGTACATTCGCCAAGTATGCAAAATAAAAAATTACTGAATTAAACATGCATATGGCACCCTTCCTTTCTTCCTTTCCTTTGCAAGACTCCGTTATGTTCCGTTCTTTCTGTCGCTCCGACAGCGGAGACGATGTTAATATATATATTTGAGTCTAGTGAGTGAACTTTCTAAAAAGCCAAGTTATGCATATACACAAATTTGAAAAGTCAGTGAGAAGAAAGTGCTTGGAATCACATCACAGCCATAAAAGGCACTTATTATTATACCAGGCTAGGCGCCAAAATGGCGATGTCGTGATTAATGACAGATATCACAAAATAGAGGTTATTACAATAAAATACATCCCATGAACTACAAAGATATCAAAGCTTTAAAGTTGTGAAACATTAAAGGCATATTCCAGGACTACATAGTCTTGGGACTTAGACCAGCATAGTACTGTACTAGATATCAAAGCTTTAAAGTTGTGAAACATTAAATGCATATTCCAAGACTTCATAGTCTTGGGACTTAGACCAGCATAGTACTGTACTAGATATCAAGGCTTCAAGGTTGTGAAACATTAAATGCATATTACAGGACTATATAGTTTTGGGAAGTAGACCAGCATAGTACTGTACTAGATATCAAGGCTTTAAAGTTGTGAAACATTAAATGCATATTCCAGGACTTCATAGTCTTGGGACTTAGACTAGCATAGTACTGTACTACGTGCCTCGTATAAAACTTCAATATGATTAACTGCATTTTAGCTTTTAAGACACGTAGGGGCTATACTGCGTGTCTAAACAGCATGGCTAATGATTACGTCTATGCATGGAATGTTAAGAATTTCGTCACGCATAAATTAAATGCTTGACAAATGCTGGATATTATATATCAAACATGTCAAACACTTTCTTCTAAAGAACTTTTGCCTTTAATTTCATTAGTTTGCCTAACTATAAACTGACCCCCTCAAGGCAAAAATCACGGTAGTTAAATGCATAATTAGATCTAACGGTTGTTAAATTTTATTAGAAGTTTAAAAATTATCAAGGTAGTAATATGCATAATAATCTAACGTTAAGTTTGATGAAAAATTTGGAAAATTAATTAGTAAAAAAAAAAAAAAAGGTAAAAAATTGAAGAATTCCATAAGCAAATATATGTAAAATACAGCCTAAAAACTACATTACTACAGAGATATTTATACTCATTTCAAGCATCTAAAAAAACTTTAAAAAGGACCTTAAATAAATTACAATATTAGTGCCACATTACACTTCATTTAGGGCAATTACCTTAAAATACCCATTTAAGAAAAAAAATAAAAAAAATAAATAAAAATAAAAAATTTATATATATATATATATATATATATATATATATATATATATATATATATATATATATATATATATATATATATATATATATATATATATATATATATATATATATTGCTGTACTTAGGGCAATTACCTTAAAATACCAACTACATTAAAAAACTACTTGAAAAACTTAACCTAAAAATTAAATTAAGCAATACTATGTATCTAACACTTGAGGTTAAAAAAAATAATAATTTTTAAGGAAGTATCTTACCCTATCTCACAGCCACTTTTGCAATAAAATATAAAATAACATTGAAAATGGGGAGAAACATTCAGGGTTAGCAGTCCATATATAGGGGGGAATATGCATACTAGAATAACTACTAACTATATCTGTAGAAAGCGTAAATAATGCATCAGATCAGTCAACTGTATATATATATATATATATATATATATATATATATATATATATATATATATATATATATATATATATATATATATATATATATATATATATATATATATATATATATATATATAATCCTCTAATCGTCCCAAAATGTGTAACTCAAATGTTCCCTTCTCAACCGAAGCAATAAGTAGCAGATACATAATTGATTTCGTACATTTAATCTGTTACATTACCTCGCAAGCAACACATTACAAATGCGGACATGCATATATACAAATGGACAAGCCAGTCATTACAGAACGATTTACAGCCACGGCTTCCATTATTAACCTAACCTAACCTAAGAGCGCATTACCTTTGAACAGTTTGGTAAAACTGATCCACAGCCTAGGAAACAAGATATTAAGACAGTACATATGCATATGCAGTACAGTATATGAATATGCAATGTATACATGTTTACGGTAAAAATACAAGCAGGCAGTATCTTGCAACAGTCTCTAATCTTGAAAACAGTAAGCCTAGACTGTAACTAGGCACGAAAGTAAAACTTAAGCGCAGGTCGTTCTAGTCACGGATCATAACCTCGCTAAACGCGATGTAATGACTCTAGGTACACGTATAGGGCCTATACACAAAATCCAAGTACGCTATCTCACGTTTCTTTAAATCTATTCTCACGCAAGATTCCCTCTTATCTGGTAAAGCTGGGAAGACGAATATATGAAGCAAAAGAGGAACGATCAGGAGATGTTGGTTATTGGTTCATAGCAAGTTAAGTAGGCTAATCATAAATGCCAAAACTAAGCCTACTAGAAAAAATAACCAATATTAAGTAACTATTAAAGGAATTTACATGCTTTATTAGTTTAGGTATTTTAGATGAGCATACAGATCTAATGTAGTTAAATGGAAAGTTACCGTATGTGTACATCAATAGCATAGAATACATTCAGACACAAATTAGGAGTTTTTCCCAAGCAAGAATGCATTTACCTGGGACGAGATGATCTGCTGTACATAAAATGACACCCAGATAAAATAAAAGTTTGATGTTCGTGTCTTCTGAGTAGCTTACTCACCTACTTTCAATGGATCTCTAAAACCTGGATTTTTGAGAGTTAAAAGACATTTAACAATTAAATAACATCCAGAAATTAACACTTCCATCATCCGTCTCTTGAAATAGACAACACATTTAAAAGAGGGCCTTCGATAGATATCTTAAAGATACTAAATAACATCCTAAGATCGTATGCGTAAAATACACATACCTGTATAAGGATGTGATAAAAGCTTGATTACGATACTGAATTATATCAAATATCCACTATTCTACTCTTGAGTAAGTGTTTCAAGCAACTAAAATCAGTGAATTCCTCGTATAATAATGGAAGATGTATAAACGAGGATTTATATTATGTAAAATTCCATAAATATTAATATAGGATTAAGCCCAAGAGTACACAGCAAAATATAGGTGACTCAGTAAATATTTGTCTTGGACTGAATATCCTAATACCCAAATACAAATGCCAAGCAATTAAATTACCAATATAGAAATTCTCAATGCTAATCAAAATCTCTGATTCTATAGATTTAAAAGACAAAAATGAGACATTCAAAATCATGAACAAGAATTCTGGCACTCTAAATATGAAGTACAGTGCCAGCTACATATTATCAACAAACAGTGTAAGTCTAAATATAAAAAGAGGACAGTGGCACTCTTACATACAGAGCTTTGCTACTCTAAATATTAAAATGGAATAGTGCCAATTTATTAATAATAAAAACTGACAAATGATTTTAATATTTTCTGTCAGGATCATTTGGGATCAGTAGGGGCTCTACGGGATATCTAAGAATATTTTGAGTATACAAGTGGTCTACAGGCAAAAGGTTTCATTCAGATTTGATATACGGCTACCAGAAAATTGATCCCTGGACAACTGCCTCTGAATAACTACCTCATTGATTCTCCAATAGGGATGATTGTTCAAAGAGATTTCGGTTAGGTTACGTTAGGCTAGAGTTTGCATGGTAAGATCTTTTAATTCCATACATATATTTTGGAATAAAAGCAAATATCCAGGGTAGATGCAGTTGCACTACAGGACATTTGTCCTATGGAGGTAGTTGCTCTATGAGGCAGCTGTCCTGTCGGGAAGTTATTCTATGGGGTCAGCTGTCCTATCGGGATGTTGTGCTGTATGTAGTTGTCCTATGGGTCAGTTGTCCTGTGGAGGTAGTTGTTCTATGGGAGAAATTTTCGTATGGGGGCAGTTTTCCTGTGTGGGCAGTTGTCCTAGAACTGTTATTCATATACAGTAAAGAAAGACTACAAAGAAGAAGAAGAAGAAGAACTAAAAGGCTAAAATTAGTTTATTTATTCCTTTCCTTGTGTACCTTTTATAACCTCCATGAGCTATACTAAGATTGGTAAAATCTGTCAACACATTGCCCTTTTTTTTATATAACTGATCTTCAACAATGAAGCAGTGAAATGGAGCTTCTATCAATGAAAACAAGCTAACAATGAGCTGGTTAACAAGAGAAACTAAGCTGTGAAACACAGTATCATAGAATTATCACAAAATCTTTTGGTTTCTACTGTCAGGGGTTGCCATAGCGGATTAGTCGTCTCCTTATCACCCTATCCCTTGCGTCCTCCTACGTCACACCACTCAACCTCATGTCCTCCCTCACCAAATCCAAAAATCTTCTCTTTGGCCTACCTCTCTCCCTCCTGCACAGCAACTCCATTCTCAACATCCTTCTCCCAATATACCCCTCATCCCTCCTTGCCACATGCCCAAACCATCTCAAGCTCACCTCACCATATTGTTCTATCCCCTGTATCCATATCCGCCACACCAAATACCCTGATATCCTCCCTCGATATATACATAAACCTTCTCTTATGCCTAACTCTCAACCTCCTCCTACCTGGCAGCTCCATCTTAAGCATCCTGCTCCTAACACATCCCTCATCCCTCCTCATCTCATGCCCAAGAATCTCAATCACACCTCTCTCACCATACCTCCAAACTATTCTGCCTGTGCTGTCCTTCTAATATACTCATTCTTTATTCTGTCCGTTCTTATGAATACCACCTAAAAATTATCCTAAAGGGCCAAAACAACTTCTGTCAAAGAATACAAGACAATCCTAAACTGATAAAAAATATCTATCATCTGGGATTGTCTCCCATTCTTTCACTAATTATAATGCACCAAATATTCTAGCATATTCATTACACATCTCTCACTATCCCTTCACATCTGACAAGTCACAATGTTATCCATCTCTCTTTATCATTCTTTTACATAAATGGTTTCTTGGAGCCCGGGCATGATGATGCCGATGTTTTGGCATCATCTGAAATAACACAAAAGGGTAAAAGAAAAAATTATATGACATATACCACCATGTACTCTGTACAACTGTAAAGTTCATGTTCTTCCGAGAATGGTTAGAGAAGAGTGAATGATTCATATACTTCTAAACATAATAAAGGTGTTAAGAATGTTAGGATTAAGTTATCATTGATAAAGACAATGCCCTGGCAATTATATACTGTATATGATGTAATGTTATCAAGGAAATGATATCTACTTCTCATCTATTCATTTCTTTTTGCAGTATATTAAAATAGTGATTACCTAATATGTCTGGGAATCACAGTAGAGCAGTGGTTGCAACGCTCGACTAGGGAACCAACACACCCGCATTTGTGCCCACCAAGGGGCATCTGAAATGGCATCCTGCCTCTATTTCCCAGCTCCAACCTTAAGAATGACACATATAAAGGGCAAAATTACTCAAATTAAATTACCTAAATAAGCTTGGGGACTGTGATTATTAGGGAAGCGACAACCCAGTGTTTGAGCCCACCAAGGGGCATAAGAAAGGGAATCCGGCCTGTATATGTGTCCATCATGGACACATATAATCAGCAAAATTTGTACTTACTGGCATATGTCCTATCAATTTATATATATACACATGAGCCATATATCCCCTTATTGGGGGAGTAGCTGAGTCAAGTCAAAATACACTGACTCTTTGGGAAGAAAAAATACAGAGTGGATTCCCAGTCCCCTCGCTCCACCCCATTTATTCGACTTATGACATGCAGGGGAACACGATGAACTTATGCTAGCCCCCTCCCTCAGAGGAAATTATCCTACCTTTCCATAAAACTATGAAAGCTTTTAGCAAAGGCAATTTCCTGGCTTAGCCAAATCAAGCTATAAACTCATCTTGTCATAAAAATAGAAATTCTGAAAAACCCAACGAAGATTCCTTAAGATATCTAGTTCAAGAACCCTCTATTAAAAAGTAATCTATTTCTAGAGCCTTCCATAAACAACTTGTCTAGTTCTAGAGCCCCCATAAAAATCTAATATTTCTAGAGCCCCATAAAAACTAGTGTAGTTCTAGAGCCCCCAAAAACTAGTCTAGTACAAGAGCCCCATACAAAAAAACTAGTTTAGTTCTATAGCCCCATAAAAAAATAGTCAAAACCTAGTCTAGTTCTAGAGCCCTCTATAGAAAAACTAGTCTCTTCAAGAGCCCCCTATAAAAAAAAACATTTTAGTTCTAGAGACCCCAAATAAAAAAGTAAAACAAATGTACATCTAGAGCCCCCATTAAAAGAGTAAAAGAAATCTAGTTCACGAGCCCCCTTCTAAAGAGGCTTGTTCTATATCAATTTTGCTTAGAGCCAAGAGGGACATTGACAGCTGTGCTGAAAGACCAGCACAAAATGAAAGGCGTAAATTGTTATAACAGAGAATGGATACCTCACATGTGCCCACAATGAACAACAGATGAACAGCACAACACACATAATAGCAAGAACACTACTTGAACTTTATGAATCAACAAGGTGTACCCTTTCCTTCCCTTTTATAGACTAACAATGAACAAAAGAGTTCAGACAATATTGCATAAGGTCTGATTATAACTTGAACAAACAAATAAAGGATGAGATGAGATTAAAGGAAGCTCAAGATATGATGATTGATAAGTGACTGATACAAAGACAAGGGGACAGAAGAAAAATGAAAAGAAAGGAGGAATCAAAAACTTATGATAACGAGAGTAAGGAAAACAGATAAAAGAAAGAGCGTCAGAAAGAGAATTATTTGGAAGAAGAGAATTAGAATTAGGATGGGATAAGGCACAGATAAATATATAAATGAAGATGATAGACAATATTAAAATTAAATAGAAAGAATGTATGAAGGATATTAGGAAGAAGGGTGAAAGAGAATAAAGTAAAAGAAGGCATAAGAGAAAAATTATAAAATGGAAGATGGAATTAAGACATAGAGAGATTACGACTCAGTCAAAAAAGGATACAAAAAGAATATTTTGACTAACAAAAAAGTAAAAAACATAATTAAATAAATAATATGCTCAAGTCTTGATTGATATGATGAATGCATTCAAAGGAAGTCAAAAATTTTGAATCATTTGAGATAAATATAGAGAGAGAAATGGTGCTAACAAAGAATAAAAGAAGATTAAAAACTGATTAGAAAAACCGTTTCGCAGCTTGCAAGGGATTATCAAGTCAGATCAACTGGGTATTAAATGGAGTAGCTACCTCATGTACCATAATCCTGATCGAAATCTCAATCATCTGTGTATAGAATACTGTCAGCACTGTTATTCATTGATGCTTACAGTGATATTCTTACACAAGATGAAAATCATACAGGTAGAATACACTTAAAATAGTTCTCCCACGATGAGATAAAATATCAATTAAAAAACATCTTAAAGATACCTTCACTGTTTGGATAGAAAAAAGAATTCCTTCTCTGTGTTCCTCTGCATGTCGTAAAACTTGACCACATGGGGAGGAATGAGAGGACTGGAAATCCCATCCTCTGTATTTTCCTCCAACAAGAGCGAATACCTCCTCCAAGTTCCCCTGTGTGTCATGAAATTCTACATCATTGGGCAGAGCGAGAGGACTGGAAATCCCCCTCTTTTGTATTTTTCTTCAACAGGAGTCAAGGCATTTACATTGACTCAGCCACCCCCTTATAAGAAATGGTTTTGTAAGTGAGAATAAGTTTATTTCTTCTGACAAAGCTGTTTGGTTTCGAAAATAACATTTATGAGGGCGTTATTTTTTGGTAATGGAGGAAGAGAAAAAAGACCTGACATGAATACCAATACAGTAGACTTTGAAACTAACCCAGCAGGATGTAAGTAATAAGACGATGTGGAGAGGCGAGACAGAGAAGGATTGGGAGTGTGGTGAGAATGGATGAGGGATAAGTTGACAGAAGGATGCTGAGGATGGAGATGCCAGGCAGGAGGGGGAGAGGTACGTCAAAAAGGGAATTTGCGGCTGTGGTGAGGGATGACATGAGGGTGTGTAGTGTGCTGGAAGAGGATACAAGGAATAGGGTAAATGTGGAAAGGCAAGACTGAAAAGGTTTGGGAATGTGGTGAGAAGGGATGAGGGGTCAGTTGGCAGAGCGATGCTAAGGATGGATCTGACCCTATAGGAGGGAGAGAGGTACCTCTAAGAGGGAAATTATGGCTGTGGTGAGAGAGGACATGAAAGAGTGAGGTGTGATGGAGAAGGATGCAGGAGATAGAGTGATATGGAGATGACTGATCCAATGTAGCCATCCCCTGAAGGGAGAACATGAAAGATTTGACTGTTCGCGATATTGCTTATGGATGTAGTGATTACCTAATTGTGATTACCTAATTGTGTTTACGGGAAAGAGCCCAAAGCTCGTATCTTCCCGTCTCCTCATCGGTTCCATTTTATACTTAGTCATACTTATCATACCTGTCCTTAAAACTATGGATTGAGATAGCATTAACTACCTCCTCGCTTAGCCAATTCCAATTATCAACTACTCTTACACTGAAAAAGTATTTCCTTACATCCTGCGAAGAAGTTTTCTTACGAAGCTTCAAACTATGACCTCTAGTTCTAGAGCCAGCCATATCAAAATATCGATCCCTATCCACTCTATCATAACCATGAAGGAATTTAAAGACTGTCACCATATCCCCCCTCACTCTTCTAGCTTCCAGTGATGGTAAGTCTAATTCCCTCAGAGGACATGAGGGTGTATGGTGTAAAGGAGGAGGATGAAGGCGACAGGGCAATATGAAGATGACGGATCCGTTGTGGAAGAAGCTGAAAGATTTGACTGTCTGGTAATGAATGAAAGGAACCAACTATTAATAATTGCATAATTTCAAGTGTACCTTTGTCCACTGAGAAAACAAAAGGGCTCTCACGTTTGCTATGAATATGTGCAAGTATGTAAGTGCGTCCGCATCTGATTACACATGCATGTGGGCACGAATAACGTTTGCATATCAATGACTACAAGAACAATGCTCTTAGCTGAATCAAGGCTACTTAATGCTATATGAAACAAAGGTCTGACTTTACAATATTCATTTCCTGTAATGGGAAAGTGAATGTGAGTACTGTGGATATCCTCTGGAGGTTAACTCAATATATGAATGAACATTTTACTCTTTGTGAAAGAAAAATACAAAGGAGGGGATACACAGACCCCTTGATCTGCCCCATTTAGTCGAATTTCATTTTCTAAAAATAGAACAAGGCCTGCATATGTACCAAAGAGAAAAAAATTACTAAAAGGAAAGTATAGCTTTCCGTGGATCACAACTCCGGAGAGAGGCATACAACTAATGCAACAAGTACAAAATTTAAACCATTAGCTCAAGTATATATTAAAAATTTTATATATCTCTCACAAGATTAGAAAATTATTTTCTACTGCATAAAGGCAAGAAGAAGAAGAGGCACAGCACCAACAGATGGAGTATCACACTACGAACTTCCCTTCAACTACAGTAATTTATGAAAATGTCACTATCAAACTCTTTTAAGAAAATAAAAACTAAGGATTTACAACTGCAATAAGCTAAAAAGAAAGGGGTTCTCTTGGCTCACAACAGAAGCATAACACCAACACACTAATTGCCCATTTTGTATCAACTGAAATTCCTTTGCAAAATTTACATCTCCCTCTCCAAGGAAAAAAATATAAGGTATTCCTACGATAAAATGGCAAGAAGAAGAAGCTGGTTTCACAGGCTATGAATATACAGATAATTTTGAGTAAGTATTGAATTACTGCATGATAATAACAGGCTGACGTATAAATGTATTATTTGACAGGGCTATAACACTGCTTGATCACATCCAGAAATTTGTTTTCAACAATTCTCGTTACAGGCTAGAGGTCTCTAATCAAAAGCAAAGGCAAAGGAAAATGATAGCACTATAGCCTGATTATATGCCTACCTAAAGCCAGGGTCAAAGCCCCCTTCCAATCACGAGAACCCAGTGATCCTCAGGCACCACCTGAATAATCAAGTAGATCTACAGGATATCACTAACCCCGAATTCACTGCCCAGTTTAATTGGTTGAGACATGAGATAGTGAAAGCTAATTCAGCTTCAGGCAAGGATTGAACCTGGGGCCAGTATATTACTAGCCCCAATCGCTACCATCATGCCACAAAGTTGCTGGGGAATATTCTTCACTATAGAGCGAACAACAGATGAGAAAGAATACAAAGGAAAGAAGTGGGGTGTTGTGACTAGTCAGATTTGAAGGAAGAGTAAGAGATGTGTAACGAATATGCCAGCTTAATTGATAGAAATGTGCGTATACAAAAAATGTGTAACAAATATGCCAGCTTATTTGATAGAAATGTGCCTATACAAAAAATTTAATAAGGTCTAAATACCAGTTCACATCTATGAAAAACACTGCTAAAGGCATAAATAATTATTAATTTAGATACTCACACCATATAAACATTACAATTAACTCAGCCACATCCTGCAGGGCTTTTGTAGTACTGTGCAACTAATAAAATGATTTGTAAAACAGTTAAAAAAAGAGTATTCTGCGGTACTCTCCACTTACCACTTAATAAGAGCATTGCACTGATTATGAACACTCCATATTACAAAGCTACTCATATATTAATCACAAACTATAATGATTGGCAAAAATATATCTGGGGGTCACGTATATACCACAAGATCCTCTCTTGCTTATGCGGCAAGCAAAATTAGACAGGCATACCTAAAGGTCAGAGGTTAAAAGAATGCATTCATGGTTCTTTAGATCAAACTGGCACTCGCCCTTATAGGTTCAGAGACCAAAGGAAAACATCAACCAAGTTAAATGTTAATATCTATGTATTGTTAGGGTCCAACATCCAAAGGTATCGGGACAACGTCCGAGAAGCATTGCACGTCTTCCCAACTTACCAGGGCAAGAGGCATGGCCACCCCAAAGAGCAAGAGGGCTGTATCGGACACCGTTTCATGATCGCTATAGGGGTAGTTGATCGACTGATCATCGCAAAACATGCCCTGCTCAAAGGGTGACCACAGTTTCTTCACCAGGAATATGCTGCCGGCCACTGAAAAACGGAAACAGTACAACACTCCCTCAACTATGAGAAAGAGAGAGAGTGACACATACACACACACACACGCGCACATGCATGCACGCATAGAGGATTCATCAGTACAGTATTTAGCAATTTAACAAAGTGAACATACCATAAATGAAAGAATGAAGGCAAATATACTGCAAATACTAAAGTAAACAGGTTGATAATTATAAATCAATTAGGGCAAACACAGTTATAAATTGTTATATGGGAGTGAAATGATTGTCTTCTATTTGACAAAGTCCAGAAATAAGAGATAATATATAAGATTAAAATAGTCCAAACATAAGAATACCAGGTATTAGGAAATAAAAAAAAATAGGATAAACAAAATAGTTTTTAAGCTAAAAATATGGCACTTCTTAATTACCGGGGTAGTTACATTAACAGAGCTCATATTATTAATAAAGTGTCCAACGAGCCGATCTTCGAAGGTTTAAACAATGCTTGTCTACATACATTAGACGGATAGCAATAAAAAGCATGTAAACATAATCGTCAGAGTAGCTAGTTATCATAAGCCCCTGTTAAGTATGGTACTGTACCACTGGTGTACTTGTGTACAGAGCTGAGTCTTAAATATTGTACCACTGGTGTACCTGTATATAAAGCTGACAACTTAGTACTGTACTACTGGTATACCTGTGTATAAAGCTAACAGATAAGTACTGTACCACTGGTGTACCTATGAATAAAACTTTCTGTTAAATACTGTATCACTTGTGTACCTGTGTTTATAGCTTTCTGCTAAGTAATGTACCATTGGTGTACTTGTGTAGAGGGCTGAGACTTAAGTACTGCACCATCGATATATATGAGTATAAAACTGAGAGTTAATTACTGCATCATTGGTGTACCAGTGTGTAAAGCTGATATATAAGTATTATACCACTGGTGTACCTGTGTATAAAGCTTTCTGTTAAATACTGTACCACTGGTGTACCTGTGCATAAAGATTTCAGTTAAGTACTGTAACACAAGTATACCTGTGTACAGAGCTGAGACTTAGGTACTGTACCACCAGTGTACCTGAGTATAAAGCTGAGAGTTAAGCACCGTACCACTGGTATATCTGTGTATAAAGCTGATAGTAAAGTACTGTACCACTGGTGTATGTGTATAAAGCTAACAGTCAAGTACTGCAATACTGGTGCACCTGTGTATAAAGCTAAAAGATAATTAATTTAAAACTTGTGTACCTGTGCATAAAGCTGAGCGTTAGGGAGCAAAGAGGTGTGATGGAGGAATATTAGCATCTGGTGAATGTGTGCCTTGATTAAGCTACCACAATTACAAATGGGATTGCAGCAATTGCAAATGTGAGTGGTTACGTATTTAAAATATTAATATGAAACAAAATACTGAAGAAAAAAAAATTGCATTATGAAGCCTTGAAATGTGTGCTGTGATAAGATATATCTGGAAAAACAAGATCACTTGATATCATTATAGAAAACTTAAACATGCACACAATATGGAGACAATGAGAACAGAAAAAAATGTGCAGTAATAACCAGTCCTAACAAGTGTAACTTATAACGGATATGCAATTATATGAGAAGCATATCTATACCACGTGTTTATACAGGAAGGGTCCAAGCCCCCTCTCCAGTCACGTGGGTTAATGATCTCTAGGCAATAGCTGGATAATCAGATAGACATATAGGAAATCACCGACCCCTCACAGTTAAATAGGTAATGACAAAATGCAGTACAGACAAATCGAGCATTTATGATGAATATTAATAAGAACTATGGTACTCTAACTATATGGGTGAAGATCCAATATTATAATCACATTTAGGAATCATACTTCGTCCCTTAATACAAAATATTCGTCATACCGATAATTAAGCAGTGGCTTTTAAAGTTGGGTAACAGTCCGATACATATTAAGTAAAATTGAAAATAAGGGGATTCCTATAATCCAAGATCTACAATCTGATAAGAATTATCTATAAGTACTGGATTATCTAAAGACACTAACTTGCAAATACAATACAATCACTTAGCAATTAAAAAACTCAAGTTTTAATGTCCAATTCACCCTGTTGATAGCTGGACTATCTTTAATCCTTACTAAACAGTGATCTATCTATCCATATATATATATATATATATATATATATATATATATATATATATATATATATATATATATATATATATATATATATATATATATATATATATATATATATATATATATATATATATATATATATATATATATATATATATATATATATATATATATATATATATATATATATATATATATATATATAAACTGAGTCAACTCTAAAAACACGCAGGAGAAAAGGATGAAGTGTTCCCTCCCCCTTCAGGGGAGAGGTTGGGGGATTAACGTGGCTGACTTATGACCAATAAAATGCTTTATAAAAGAGGATTTCCTGTAAAGCTCTGACTGATAAAATTTATCTTACCAATATTACATGAGCTTCCCTAGGTTCAATTATGCAGCATAAAATAGCAAAAATATGAGAATTTCATCTGTATGCAAGACGAGACTCGTTTATTGTAATTCGTTATTGGTAATTAACAACTGAGACTCCTTCATCGCAAAGGTAGCCTCCCCAGAGACACCCATTACATGACAGTCTCCTCGTTAATATTCTGTAGCGTTTCAATGGTCGAGGCATGCATAACGTTCGAACTTCAAATGAAATATGGCTGTGGTCATACCTTGTAAGCTTTCCAACATATTAAAAGCTTTTATTATATATAAAATAGCATTACTCCTCCTTGTACGGGGGCTGGCCGAGTCAAAGCACACACATTCACCAGAACCAAACATACCTCGATCACTCTTCTTAGCTCCTTGAGTTATCTAACATATTCAAAGCTTTTATTTTTTTTATATATTATGGCTGTGATTCCCCTTGCAAGGGGGTGGCTAAGTCAAAGCACACAATCACCAGAACCAAATATACCTTTA
The DNA here is from genome assembly GCA_037179515.1 of Halocaridina rubra. NCBI lineage: Eukaryota > Metazoa > Arthropoda > Malacostraca > Decapoda > Atyidae > Halocaridina > Halocaridina rubra. The sequence continues at coordinate 98,657 of JAXCGZ010007667.1, forward strand.
TCATTCCTCTTAGTTCCTTGAGAGTTCTTCAACATACTTAAAAGATTTATTAAATATACAACGACCATACACCCCTCTGTAAGGGGGTGACCGAGTAAAAGCACACACTTCAATTGAACCAAGCATACCTCGCTCACTTTCCTTAGCTTCCTTGGGTCACTCACAGGGTAAAAGATAATTGACGATATCATCTCTGTACGGTCTGAGATTAGAAAGGGTATTTACACACTTGCCAAAAACAAAGTCCTTGGCAATGAGGCACTGTCATAGCCCTTGAAGGAAAAGGGAGTCCGGGACGTAAAACCGATCACATCTCTGTTGCGTAAAAGGAAAGGAAGTGGATCAAGATTTCCCAAGAGGAAGATACGCAGAAACGGAATTGTCAAAAAAGTACAACTTTATTATTCATCTACCAAAAAATATATTAAAAAACATAACACTGGTAAATTAACTGCTTTTTTGTTGTTGTCTCCCTATTAATTCCAATTCTCAAACTTTACTAGAGTGCTGCTCCTTCCCTAGGGTCCCACTGAGGCCAAGCTGTATCATATCTCCCTATTTATACAGTTACTCATTGAAAGATCCTAAAAATTATCAAATGAGACTAGCTGACTATGGTAGTGCAGTAGTTAAGAGTCCTCGACTTGGGATGTCACAGACCCACGATCGAGCCCAGAAAGGGATGTTAGGAAAGGCATTCACTTAATTCCCAAGCTCTGACTGGTCTGTATCCACCACAACTTGAATGGGGATCAATAGTGACACATAAAATAGCAAATACCTACTCTGGTTATAAGCCTCCAACTCAACACTTAACTACTGGTGACATCCACCCCTTGATATTTATTGGTATATTACCCAGTATCATCAGGAACTCATACCAACTACTGTATAATTAAAATAGTCTTACAAAAGTCTGCAACGTACATTAGTTAGACACTACACCCCAGTGGAGGCTTAGGCAATCACCAAGAAAAATACAGGCAGTGACAGGTCTAAATAAAAAACCAGTAACAAAATCCATCTCATTCCCATTTGGCACCCTCCAGCTATTCAGTCAGTTCCTTATAATAAAATATACACAACAGAGCGTATTTAGATATCAAAGGGTGAATTTTCATCAGATACTGCTCAGTGTATAAAGACAGCAAGTGGGCTGAAAGTAAAACACTCTCCTACAGTTCACCGCAGAGACAAAGTTCACTCCTTTGTAGTTAATATATAATAGAGCGAATGAAAATTATATCAGAGCATGAATTTTTACCAGACACTGCTCAGAGTGTTAGAGCTTTTGTTGTACGACCAATGCAAAATCTGACTGGCAAAAGGTTAGTAGTGGGGTTCTACAGGAGTCAGTATTAGGGCCCCTTCTGAATCATGTTTATGTATAAGACCTGGCCAGTGTATTGGTTATAGTTCACTGCAACTGTTTCAGAACTAGGCTTGTATAAAGAGTGTAAATAAAACCAAAATAATAACTAATGTTCAAACAAGATACATTTTTAAAATATTAAATAACAAGTGGGACTAAAATCAGATATTTAAATGAAAAGAATAGACATGTCAATTCAACACATAGTTTTAACTAACCTAACACCCTTGAAATGCATTTGAAGGTTATGCTGCATAAATTAAAGAAACTCTCAAATGCAAACTCTAACTAACCTAACCAGTGACCACGCTTTCATATCTTCAGAGATAACTCCAGGATTAACCCCAGGAGAGTATTTTTGCAGGTTAAATTTCTTTATAATAACTAATAACACTTTCAATGGCAAAATACTGAATACCTGTAATGCCAAACTTTATCCAAATTAACTGCACCTTAAAACTTTCAATATTCACTCTTAAAAGAGGGTTTGAAGGTTATATATTACTCTAAAATAACACGTATGTCACTGTAACGATAAACTCTAACCAACCTAACCAGTGTTATCAAATTCAATACTATTTCATAAGTGTAAAAGTCGTTTCCTGACGTTACAACTGCAAAGATATCACGAATATTCTTTTGCACTGCAACACCAAACTCTAACCAACTTAACCTGCGTTAATCCTGATCTTATAAAAAAAAATTTGGCTAAAAGGTCATAATTCTCAAAATACTACCTGTTGATCTCACAAGGGTATTCATCACAGCGAAGCCAAACTTTAACCAACCTAACCTGCATTTTTAAAAAGACATCACAGAATTTTATTATGCATTCTTACCCACTGCATAGCCAAAACTAACCAACACTGCAACGCTGTCGATTTGAAATTATCTTAAAATTCTTATTTCCTGTACTAGCGCTAGTAAGACTCTCAAGGGCATTCATTCGTACTGCAAAATCAAACTTTAACTAACCTAACCTAACATACTGAATAATGACCAATTATTATTATAATTCAAGAATAAGGTATGTATAACTCTTAAGGGCATTGCTTAAGCACTGCAAAACCAAACTTTAACCAACCTAACTTGTGGAATCAATCCCGAATGTTTCAAATTATCTTAGAAGGTTTTATGACGCTTCGTAGCACCAATTCATGACCTTGGCAACATAATAAAACGATATATTCCTTATGAATAAGTTTTATGGAAAAGTCTAATACGAAATAAAGGCAAACTTTAACCAACCTAACCAGCTTCATCAATACTAACCAGTTAGGATTAATTAACGAAACTTTATATCCTGGAAACATGAAAAACGGATAAATTCTATAAAAATTAGAAAATAAATACGAACGGAAGACAAAAACGAAAATGCAATTACATAAAATCTAAAAATAAAATTCCGGATACGAAAAGACATGGCCCAGCCCACTTTTCCTGCAATACCATATCCTGTGCATACCTTTCGTTCTAAAACAGGTAAATTTAACATAAAATACGTCAATTTGCACACGTCTCTCACCTATAAGTAATAAAATAAAGTTAACAGTGCCTCTGAATATGTGTCTCCTCTCCATTTTGTTAGAAAATAACACAAGATGACGAGAGAAGATTCGCACATCCACCCCCTGGCCAATCTGACTCTCAACTGAGTGGCGAGTGGCGAGTGGCGACTCAGCGACTGCCACTGACTCGTTACGAGAATTTATACGAGGGATTTATTTACCTCAGGGATCAATTGGAGTTTCGCCCCCTTGATTGATTTATAACACGAACAAACAAATAAATATTTTTTTACATTTTTTTACAATGGCTATTCGTTTACAATATTAAGATTAATTTATAAGTAGACATGTAATTGAACTAATAAATATATACAGTAGAAAGAAATATAACTTTTCTAGAAAATGAAAAATAGCATAAGTTGACATTTTTTTTAAAAATTATAATATCAATAATCATATTGTAAGAAGATATTAACAATAATGTTAATAATAAAGAAGTAATGATAACACTCGATACAGGATCATTATTATCAGCATCAACACCATATTTGTATTCCTTACAATGAGAATAATTAGGTCTTAGAAGAACAAAAAAGGCGATATCAATTTACATATAGAGAGGTTAGTGTTAAGGGAAATTGCATTAAATCATTAAGTTTAATTTGTGTGTGAGCAGCAACTATATGTCCAAAAGAAAACTATATAGTTTGTCTTTGAAAGCTGCAAAGGAGGATGAAGTTTTAAGATGTTCTGGAATATTGTTCCAGAGTGTTGGCCATTTAATAGTGATCATTTTTGAACATGCGGAATTAAAGAATACCTCCTGCAAACTATTATAATTTAGGAATTTATAGTTGTTTCATTTTATTATTGAGAAATTTATAATCATCTGAGAAGTCATCACGTTTTATGATACATAATATCAGTATAAATGGAGATATTCATATAATAAAGATTATAACTATAATTTTTATAAATTCCAGGATTTATTAAATATATCAATGGCAAAATCCAAGAAATAACGGTGGATATATTATTCCAAAACAATATTATATAAATATCCTTTTTGAGATATTTTCTTATAGTAATTAAATGAATACTCCATATTTATTACATTAGAATAATATTATGAAGATATATAGTTAATATTTGATATATTTTTTAATGCTCTCTATACGTTGTAGCTATAAAGGAATTAGATACTATCATAGGGTATTTGAATCTATAAATATTCTATAAAGAAATGTATTGAACTATATTGTATTCGACTCTATATACTTCTGCTAAGAAGGGGTTCGAAGAGAATCTGATTCTCTTTGCAGATAATATCATTTGCGGAGTTTATTGAGACTAAGTCACTCATTTCTTGAAGGTAAACTTAAGATTTTTTTTAATTGCTGCATTTGCTGCGTCTATCGTAAAAAATGCTGTAAAATTTCGTCAAATAATAAAATAAAAAGGTAAATTAGTTAAATTTTTCTTATGAAAATATGCTGGATACTTTTATCAAATACTTATAACAAATCATTTTCACGCAAATCTACATCAACTATATTCTATAGAGATGGAAATTTTAAATAAATATATTACCTTATTATATGAAATCATATATAAATTATTCAGAAGTTATCTCTACAGTAAAGATATTGCTGTAAAATATATATATTTTTTTAACCTTAAAAATATCTCCACGTGTCTTAGTGAATCGCTACCTATTTTCCAACCCAGTGTTATTTTGGCTTTGGTAAGGGGAGGTTGTGCGTGTGTTGAGTGTGAATGTCTCGTTTGAATTTGTATTTAAAAGTGTAATAATGGAGACCAAAAACGGAGAGAAAGACACTCTTGTTCCAGGTGAGATTTATTTTACATATGGAATACATATGTTTATGAAATGTATTCCATAATGCTTCGTTTTGTTTCATATTGATAAATCGCTAGTTGTTGTTTTTTTCCCGTACGGTGTGTTTGTGGAGCTTATTTCAAGGGTTTATTTTTCTTTTTGAGGGTTTATTTTAAGAGTTTATATTTCGTATTTTAATGGTTTATATTTCGTTTTTGAAAGTTTATTTTATGGGTGTATATTTTGTTTTTGGGGGCTTATTGTAAGGGTATTTATCGTGTTTGGGGGTTTATTTTAAGGGTTTATATTTCGATTTTGGGGTCTTACTCTAGTTTATTTTAAGGGTTTATATATCCTTTAGGGGGTTTATTTTGCAGGTTTAATCGGCTATGTAGCCATTAATGCACATTGGTTAATGTTTTAACCTAACCTTGCTGTATCATTCAAAGAAGTAATGTGTCTATATTTTTTCTTGAAGTATTTTACACCTATACTGAAACCCCTGTTTTTAAGATTTGGTTCCTGTTCCATTATTGACTTCATACACCTAATGGCATACTGACGGAGTTGACACCTCTATAGGTGTCATGAAGTTCAGTAAAATAAATGATAAATATAACTTATCATATATAGTTAACTGGGGGTTTTGCCAGCTAGTACAGTGGTAACGCGCTGGCTTCGCATTCACGAGGTCGAAAGATCGGTCCCCGTCCAAGACCGAGAGTTTAAGCTGTTTACTGGCAGGAACTGCTGTGGGTGGACATCACAGTGGGGGGTTGGGGCTTGTCCTGGCTGACGAATACCCATTGTAAAATGGAAATAAAGTTTATACAATGGAGTGGGTCAATAGCCATCACGTGTCTTGAAGCAATTGGATTTACAGCAAGTCAGTGACCTCATATGAACATAGGAAAGGTTCCATATCACTGTTAATTCCCCTTCAAATTGGGGTGGACATGCATGTTGGAGTTGGGGGCTTAAGGCTGGGTTCAATGCCCTTTCTAACATCTGCAGTGGGATCGAACCAGCATTTGTCACTTCCCAAGTTGTGCATTCTACCACTGCACTGCTGCGGCTCCTCTGATAAAGACTAATGTATATTTATACTGGGTTAGGTTAAGTTGTAATTATGTGTTTGTGCTTTTTATATTAAGTGGAAGGAACCTGTTTTGGAACACCTACAGTTTAGCGGGCCATTCCAATGTTCAAAACCTACCAATAGATGGCGATAGGCTCTGACTAGAGAAATGGCGGGTGAATACACAACAAAAATGGTGACAGTTGTCATGCGAAACAATTTTTTACTATCCTAACTAAAAATACTTACCTGACCTCTTAGCCAGGGGGGATTTGCCCCCCTGGGACCCCCTATCTTACTATCCTATGTAAAAATACTTACCTAACCTTCAGTCGAACTACTTACCTGAGTGGAGGCATGAGGTCGTTGAGCGGCATGGCCTGCTAAACTGTAAACTACCCCCTGTTTTTCTCCTGTGTCTCCCACAACCTGTGATTCTAAAACGATACGTTAACACTGATTTATTGTTGATTGTATGAAAAATTATTTATGTTTAATGCTTAGTTCTTTAATTATCGTTGATATTGATATTTGTAATGGGTACTAATATGGCCACATGTGTTTTCTGCTCTCTAGTTGTGTGATACGGAGTGACTAATTGGTTTTACATCACGGACTCCCTATTCAACTAAGGGCTAGGGTTGTGCCGTCTTGTGAAGGACTTCGGTTTTGGCAGGTGCAATTGTTACTCTGAGTGCATGCCACTGGTTTGGGTTATTTTAGGTTGTACCCATATGCGTGTTACATATCCTTACCCTCTCCTTCATATCACCTCCTAATGTATAATAACCATATCAGTGAATCAGAGTGCGGATATCACATACGGCTTTAGCCCCTAAGAGAAATATAATCTCCATGGGTGATATAGCAGTAATATACCTACTTAAGTCTTGATTGTGGCTGCCACAGCAAAGTACGCAAGTTGAATTGTGACGAAAACTGCTCGCGATTCCGATCCCGTTGCGGGTCATGAAAGGGCATCCAGTCTTAATCCCCAAGTTCCAACCTGTATGTATTCATCCCCATCCGAATGGGGACTAATTGTGACATGAAACCCATTATTCTGTAATCTAGTCAACTCTTCTAACACATACAGTCCTTTGATGTAAAGTTAGAGGAGGATATCATTTGTCTGGTTACTCATGTTTGAAAGTTCCTTGTCTCTATTTGAAACATCTTGAGCTTCAGGCTAGGACCATCTGTGCAGTCATTGGAAAATCCTTGTTTGAGGAGCAGGCAGTGACAAATAATTTCAAGTCTCGTGATAAATTTTGTGGTTTTGGAATGCTGCCATCATTACTGGTGTAGTGCTTTGATGTGCAGGTTGTTTGCTCTATTATAGAGGTTCTTAACCGTTTTTGTGTAGCACCCACTTTCAACTAGTTGCACAGCCCAATGCTTCCCTTCATTTGGGAAAGTCTGGAAATGTGAATTAATTCTCTTAATTTGGATGATAATTTTATTTTAAGCATAGTCTTTTTCAGCATGTACTGTCTTCAATGTTTAGCTTTTGTTTTATTAAAGTAAATATAACAGCCCTGTCATGAATTATAGAATTGCTATTGAAGTAAAAATTTTATTTTATTATGTTAGCTCACTGCCCCCAAGAATTTACTGTCACCTTCAAGCCCAGCGCCCCCCCCCCCCCCAGGGAGCGCTATTGCCCAGGTTAAGAACCACTGCTCTGTTATGTGTTGCCATTAATCCCCATCTGAGGTCAGACAGGTTGGAGCAGGAGAATTTAAGCTGTGTGTACTTCCTAATGCCCCTTGAGCACTCTAACCACAGTGCTACTATAGTCCTGAGTATATTGATGTGCCTACTGGTTCAAGTTTCAGGAAAATGCAATAATTATTAGTGTTTATTATTGGTTAGTCAAGGAATGGCAAGGTACTTAATGAAATCTTAATTTTACACTTAAAAATTCAAGTTTTGGTACGGAGTGCCGTGGTTCAATTTACTTTTGGTTGATTAATTTCTTGGAATAACAAATATTGTTTTTTTTTAATTTTCAAAGAAAGAAACAAACATTTATTTCCATTTTTACAATGGCTATTCTTTTACAAAACTAAGAGTACACTTATAAATAGACATGTAATTGAGCAAATAAGTAAGAGGGTGATGCACTTTACAGTGATAAAAAATATACTTTTAGAGAAAATGAAGATTACCTTGAATGGACAGATTTGTATAAAAATTATCCATTTAAAGTTAAAGTTTTCTGGGTTTTAGCCCTCCTATTAGAGGCATTGCCCCTGTTCTGGCGTGCGTCAGCCGGTGCAAACCCCAACCCCCCACTGTGGTGCCTAGCCACAGCAGTAACCTCCCCAGTAAACAGCTTAAACTCTCTTGCCTGGACGGGGCTCGGTCTGTCAACCTCGCGAATGCGAGGCCAGCGCGTTACCACTGTACTAGCCAGGAGGCTAGTAATAGAATAATAACAACAATAATAATAATAGTAATAATGATAATAATAATAATAATGATGATAATAATTGTCATTAAATAATAATGAATCAGGTTAGTAAGATGCATGCACTTGCAAGTAAAAACTAGCATAACTATAGGCTTAACTTGAGTAGAATATACAAATGTATGAACACTTATATGTAGGCAGTGAATATGCAGGTAAATGAATATAGTTTAAACATACAGTATTCCTGATTATGATGATAATAATAATTATCATAAGCATAATAATGATAATAGTATTAATAATAAATAATAATGATAATAATAGTAATACTGAAAATAATGATGATAATAACAGTGATAACGATACTAAAGTAGAACATAAGTATAAAAATAAACACCGTAATAACAAGTTACATTCAGTAAAAATTTTGGTTAAAGTGACCATCATCACCACTTTGTACTCCTTACAACAATAATAATTAGTTCTTAACTTGAAGATCAAAGAAGGCGATATTAATTTACATATAGAATTGTTAGGTGAAGTTGCATTAAAATCTTAAGTTTGAATAGTGTGTGAGCAGTAACTATTTGTCCAAAAGAAAACTATATAGTTTGCCTTTGAAAGCTGTGAAGGAGGATGAGTTTTTTAAGATTTTCTGGGATATTGATCCAGAGTGTTGGCCCTCTATAATAGTGATCATTTTAGAACTTGCCTCAGTGTTTGTTCTCTGAATAAAGAGCTCACTACTCTGTCTTGTGTTGGTTCCCCTTATATCCCTGACTGTTTTGAAATTAAATAGCCAGTTAGGATAGTGATAGTTCAAAATTTTGTATAAAAAAATTTAACTAGCATAGGCGATCTTATTTTCTGCCCGCAGCCACCCAAGGAAGACCTGCAGATAAAAAAGTTACATAGGAAGAATATGGACTGTGACTGCTGATAATCTGTTTCATGTTGTGATTTAGATAGATTTATATGAAATGTCTTAGAAGTTATTATGTTGTTTCCCGTTTCATGCATCACTGTATATCCCCATTCAAACGGGGTTGGGCACGGACTGACTGTAGTTGGGCTTCCCATGTCAAGTGCTCTAACTACTGTGCTGTTGTCGTAGACATATTATCCCAGTTCAAACGACAAAGGTACTTGATCCCCTAGAAGGTATCCTTTTGGTACTTCTGAATATGACATATGTCTTGAAAAATCATTTTTCTTGCTCTCCTTTGTAAATATTAGTATATTTATTCACAGAGGGCATAGTGCCATATGTATAGAAAGTGGCTGCGTCAAAGTACACACCCTTTCACCAGGCCTTTCCTAGTCTCATTGTAAGTTTAATTCTATCTTTAAATACTTTTTTATATGAAAACTGCATGTATTCCTTGATTGCTGTTAGTTTCATGCTATACCCTTGAATATAATTCTTTGTGATTGAATCAGCGTTGTGATATAGCGTATCACAACACTATATATAAAATCCATACTCTCCCTTATAAAGGGGGTGGCTGAGTCAATGTAAAAAACTTGACTTTCTGTGGGAGGGAACACAAAGGAGGGGATTCTTAGTCCACTCACTTGGCCCCATTTAGTTGACTTTATATGACACCGCTATAATTACACAATACTGTTTATTATATATGAAAAATTTGTTCTTGAGCATGCCTGTTAATTTTTCTGAATCTTGGTAAGACAGACACTCCCGTACTTACAAACAAGTTAGGTTCGAGAAGTCCCTTCGTAAGTTGTGTTAGGCAAAAAAAAAGCACCGCACTGTACAGTACATACATATGCAGTACTGTACAGTACTTAGGCTAAAAACAATTAAAGTGACATACAACATAAAGTATGCTGTATGAATGAACTTTAATACAGTAATAACATGGTAATATTACGGTACAATGCAGCAATCTACAGTAATACATACATTAATAAAAGGGTAGATAAATGGTAGGCATTTGTTCGTATCTGCGAATGTTCGTAAGTAGGGGAGCATCAGTAATAGTAAACTATAGCGTAAAGGTGCTTCTTTGTCACTGAATTGTTCAAGTTTGCATATAAAAGCAAAGTTTTTTATATGAGCGTGACACCACGACAGGCATAGAAATTTGCCCCCATTGGACTCATGCAGCAAGAAAACATTTTAGAAAAAGTAGCAGCTTAAGGATAAGGCAGAAAAGTGAATGATAAACAGTAAGAAGGCAGGCTGAAAGCGTAGTTAAAGTAATTTATAGTAATGAGAATGTGAAAGAAAGTGAAAATTATTATATAGAGACAACAGCTTGTACATATAATAAACAATTTTCTTTATTGTTAGTATTTTGTTAGGTTTGTTTGATATTGTGGGGTTAGTAGGTTGTATAAAACTCAGGTTCAGAATATTAACTTTTGGAGAGACAGAGATATAGGATAAGTAACATTAGAGGCACTCTTGGGAACCATGGCAGCTCCCTGGTAGGATCTTCGCTTGCAAAAGTGACAACCAAAGTTTAGGATAGCCTTGATTCTCAAGCTCCATCATCATGTTTTGTTACTGTGGGCCAGCATCTGCATTGCAACCAGGCAGATAAACATTAAAAAACATATCCAAACTTGTCTTAAATAATTTTTTTATTCATTTGGTAATACTCAAGCTATTGCAGTTTTTTATATATATAAAAATTATGTAAAAAATGTTAGTTTTGGCGGTCAAATCCATCAACGAGCTCACGTGTATGTGTGACTTGGCAGTATTTCAAAGGTATCCTTGTTTCATTACTTGTCACTGAATGAATAGGAAGCATAGCGTGATGAATTTGTGTGAGTATGTAAATAGTTATTAATGTTATTAACTCCTGATCCATGTGTCACAAGGTCTTAATTAGCCAGTAATTGTCATAGTCTCATGATTCTCCTTTTCTGTTCTTCTTATGTTGTGTTTTTGTCTTATGAGTATATTGCCAAAATTACCTCACAAAAGGGCCAGATAAATGGTTAAAGTGAAGAGCATTTTTTGATCAATTTTTCCATTTTTTGATCTCTCTAGCTGTGTATTAGCTATGCAAAATGAATAAGAATAGTACTAGTTATTCTTGCTATTCATTAATGTATTAAATATGTATATATTATGCACCGTTTTATGTATCACAATTAGCCCCCAGTATGAGGGTGAACACAGACAGAGTATGGCTGGGGAATTAAGACTGGACGCCCTTCCTGGCACCTCATGTTGGGCTTGAGCCATAGTCATAGTCATGGGTTTGTCAGCTCCCATTAAAATGAATTAGAACACTGAAGATATTAATATGAGGTAAGTCAAGAGCTACAATGGAATACCGAAAAAAAAAGAAAAAGAAAAGAGGTCAGTAGGTACAGAGGCTATAAACTATTATAGCATGAGGCTTATGATGGCTTGAGAGGTCAACCCGGTAACAGAGGTATAAAGTAGAGAGGTAGATAGCCGTAGATCAATCAACCTCCTGTAATGGGGTTAACAACATGAGGAAGAGATGAGAGGAATAGCTATCAGGTACCCTTTCCACGTGGGGTTGAGGTGACAGTAGGAGAGGAGGAGTATCTGTTAAAGCTGACCTATCAGTTAAAAAGATTGAGAAAGCTATGACGCCACAGGAAGGCTATTCACTAAAGCAATTGTAGTATTTTTCTTGCGGTTGTTCTTACGTTATATTCATTTATATAACTTTTCATTGTGAATTAGGAAGTAATGACCAGTTTTGTTTTTTTCTGCTTTATATTTTGTCTTTTGTTGCTTTTTTGACAGTCTTAGGTAGCTAATTTATGAGTCATTTTGAAGGATTTTTTTTTTTTTTCATGAGTGTGAGATTGCGACACTCAAACAAAATTGCCCCAATCAGACTTAGGATGAAGAAAATATGAGAAAGAATAAGCAGAAACAGAGCTGGGGAGTGTTTTGACTCGTCAGATGTGACAGGATCATAAGAGATTCGTAATGCATACGCCAGACTATTATGTGTAGATGTAGGCATAGGAAAAGAACCTAACCTAATAAGTTTAAAAGACCTTCAGTAGTAGTATTGTAAGGTGGGGCTGGTACCATGGGTCAACCCACACTGGCACTTATGGGTTCAATTTCTAGTCATAGGTTAAAGGTCTCTAATGAAAGGTAGAGGCAAGGTACCATGATAGCCAGAGCTTGACTATACACCTACCATACAGCCGGACTCCACACTCCCTCTCCAATTACTTGGACCCAGTGATCTCCAGGCAGTGGCTGAATAATAATCTAGACATATAGGAAATCACCAACCCCCAGTTAATTGTCCAATTTAGGGCGTTAGTAATGGCACTTAGGCTAAAGTCTCCGGCCTCAACCTGTCTAGTGATACATAAAACAGGAAACTGCATTTATTATGAATACTTTATGAGAGTATTTTTTTGTATTTTGTTTTAGAAGCGAATAATTTGCTCTACTATTTTATCTAGGTTAGGTTAGGTAAAGTTGATTTGTTGTTTAGATTCTCCACCCACGGATGGGTGGAACGGGTCATGGAGGACCCATAGGGCGGTTGCCAGGTGGCACAGGCCCCAACCCTCCACTGTGGTGACCAGCCACAGCTGTAACCTCCCCAGTCAACCGCTTAAACTATCTTGTCTGGACGAGGTGCGATCCCTCGACCTCGCGAATGTGAGGCCAGTGCGTTACCACTGTACTAGCCAGGAGTCTGTAGAGTTGATGTTGGACTGTAGGCCTCAGCTAGCAAAAGCCTAAGTTATTTATTTGTTATTGTAATTTTTACTGTTATTATTATTATTATTATTTTTATTATACATCAAAATTTTACACATCATTTCTGAATTAGTCTACATGTCTTCCAGATCCCCTATTTATACGGGGTTGCTGTTTTTCACTAGCCCCTTCAAGTTAAGTGTTTGGTTTTTGGGTGAAGGTTTTTACTGCCATATGGCCTTCCTGACGTAATCCCTCTTCAAGAGAGAGAGAGTTTCCTTTTTTTGTCTCGGGTTGAAGCAAATTAGTTGGATATTATGTCGAACATTTACTGAGTTTTGTTTTAATTTACGTTTGTATACGTTTATTTATTTATTTATTTACTTTGAGTTTTTAAATGGGTCCTGTCTTACTGCTGTTACTATTACTCCTACCAATAATAATAATAATAATAGGGATGATGATAAGAGTAATAATAATAATAATAATCATTATCATCATCATATCATTAATGACTAAGAATAGTAATAATAATAATAATAATAATAATAATACATTTTGTCTATAATGGCATCATAGATATTGGCATTTCCAGGTAAGAGAAGTGTCAGTGTCGCTACTGAAATATTGGCGCCAGCTGGATGCCAAACGTAATAATCTCATAAATATTCTGCCACGTGTTTGCTTGCATTCACACACACTCACATCTTTTGGCACGCTATTGTATTGATGACATTTTGGCATTTAATACGAGGTCTGATCTTTTTTCTTCTTCGTCTTCTACTTGTTGTTGTTGTTGTTGTTGTTGTTGTTGTTCATCTTCTTCTTCTTAATAATAATAATAATAATTAATATTCAGTGATTAGACGACTGCTCACTGCAGACGACTAGCAAAAACATAACACATATACAACCAAAAGTTGAAAAGCATCTATGGTATGCAATT